>CM031237.1:247862701-247978888 GCA_018340775.1 Taxus wallichiana var. yunnanensis
TACTATCCTTGGCTACACCAAATCTGTAAATTGAAACTGAATTAGACCAATTATCCCCCCAAAAATTGATGTCTCTTCCATTTCCCACTTTCCATCTACATCCTTGCTTGATGAAATTCCTGACTAGAATCAAGTTATTCCAGAAAATGGAACCTTGGGGAAGTTGTTCATCATGAAGGAAAGAGAAAGTTGTTTGTTGTTCAAGATATTTGGCATAATGTAGATCAATCCATGGTTGTTCCTCAAGAGCATTCTCCACCAATTTTTTATAATTAAGGCCATATTCATTTTTCTTATATCTTTTATGCCCAGTCCCCCAATCCTTTTAGGAGTGCACACTTGATCCCAAGCAACCAGGTGATATTTGAATTTTTCCTCCATTCCCTGCCATAAAAAGTGTTTCTGGATCCTTTCATTTTTTTCTCTAAAGGCAGAAGGAATGTTATAGAGAGACATAATGTAGATAGGCAGATTTTGAAGAGTGCTTTTGATAAGCAGACATTTACCAGCACTGGAAAGAATGGCCCCTTTCCATCCGGCCATTTTATTTTGGAATCTTTCCAGTAGATCATTCTAGACTTTGATTGAGACTTTTTTAGTACCAAGGGGGAGCCCCAAATAAGTAGTGGGAAGTGAATTGATTTTACACCCCAATATTTTAGCAATTCTATATGTTGCCTTTCCATAGGAGTGTTGAAAAAGAAAATTGAACTTTTATCAAAGTTGATCTCTTGCCTAGAAGCAACCTCATAAAATTTTAGAATGGACTTGATCGCCTTAGCTTCTAGGATAGATGCCACTAAAAGTAGGATAGTGTCATCACAAATTGTTGATGAGAAGCCATTTGATTCATAGAGGTAGGTTTAGTGCCTTTTAGAAGACCATCTTTAACTACTTTGGTAATTGTTCTACTGAGGCTATCCGCCATAATAATGAAGAAAAGGGGATATAGGATCCCCTGTCTTAAACCCCTACTGTTGGTAAAGTACCCCACCGAGTTCACCATTAACCACCACAGAGAATCTAGCAGTAGAAATGCAAGCCTTGATAATTCTTCTGAATTTGTTGAGAAAACCAAATTTGGCTAGAACCTTGTCAAGAAAAGACCAGGAGACTTTATCAAAGGCTTTATTCATGTCAAGTTTAAGGACCATGCTTACTTTTTATTATTATCCATAGAATGTATAATCTCATGCACCATGATCACACCATCTTGAATTATCCTTCCTCTGATGAACCCACTCTGTTGTTTTGAGATTAAATCATTCAAAATGAACTGAAGTCTGGTGTGATAATCTTAGTAAAAATTCTATAGACAACATTAACCAAGCTAATGGGTCGAAAATATTTGAAATATTTAGCGTCCATTTTTTTGGAGCACGACACAATGTGAGTATTATTTAGCTCTTTCAGTAAATCTCAGTTCTAAAGAATTCATTTACTGCCCTAAGGAGATCATCCGAACAAATTTCCCAAAATTTTCGAAAAAAAATTGATAGAGAAGCCATCAGGTCCCGGAGCCTTATCTCCTTCAAGAGTAAAAATAATTTTGAAGCTCCTCCAAAGTAACAACTTTGGTAATGTCTTTAAATCTCTGCTCCTCAATTTTGTCTTGTGGAATAGCCTCTAACATAAAAAGAGTCAGCCACATCATTAGTAGCACTCTTCTCATTGAGAAATTTTTCATAGAATCTAAGAGCTTCATCCTTGATGATCCGTGGATCTTTTATGATGATGTTGTTTCCTTTAGAAACTTTCGTAATCCTATTATAGGCTCTATGCTTCAAAGTGGTCATATGGAAGAACTTTGTATTTCACCCTCTTTCACCTATTTAGATTTAGAGTCTCCATAAGGATTCTTCCTAGATTTACAAACCGTGTGTAACTCTGAAAGGATATTTTTTCCACTAAATGGTCCTCCAAAGACCTCCCCTTTGAATTTATTTTGATTTCCAAATCTTGGAGTTTCTGTTTTAATTCCTTTTTTCTCACAAAAACATTCCCAAAGATTTCTTTATTCCAAATTTTAACCTATTTTTTGACATTTTAAGCTTTTGAATAAGCCTAAATTGAGTAGTTCCCTCACCCACCCAATTCCACCATTCCTTAATCTTATCAAAGATGTCATCATGTTCCATCCACATCTTTTCGAATTTGAAGGAGCTCCTGGTGGGCTTAGCCCAATTAACAAAATTTAAAGCTATCGGATTGTGATCAGATCCGATTCTGGGCAGAGAGGTGAGATGAAAGTCTTGGTGAAGAATCCAACTAGCAGAGATAAGAGCTCTATCCAGTCTGACTTGAATCATATCCCTACCCAACCTTCTGTTTGTCAGGTATATTGATTTCCATGAAGATCCACATCCATGAGATTTAAATCAGCAATGAAATCAACAAATTCATCCATGCCAGTGGAGAAACAAGAGTTTCCCCCTTGTTTTTCCCCTAGATTTAAAGGGAGTTGAAGTCACCCATAATAAGCCAGTTGTCATAACTATGCTGAATTCTGAAAATCTTTAGATCATTCAGAGTTTCCTTCTTCCACTAACCGTATTAGGCGCATAGATATTAGAAAGGATCCAAGTACAGTTATTTTCAATAGCATGGAATTTAATAACAAGATGGTTACTAGTTTCAGATAGAATCATACCAGTATAATTCTTCTTATCCCAAAAAGTAGCCATGCCACCTGAAGCTCCCTGAGAATCCACTAGTAGCCATGTCTGAATTTTCCCAAAAATTGTTTTTACAATTTTCAAGTACCTTAGAGTTCATCTTGGTTTCCTACAGAAGTAGAATGTTAGGCCTACTAGAAACTCTTAACTCTTTGATTATTCTTTGTTTAGAGTTTCCATTCAAACCTCTAATATTCTAGGAGATGATCTTCATCTAAATGATATAGGTGTTGTAATTTCTGATGGCTCAATTGGCTTTGAGTACCATCTACAATATCTTCCTCTGTTCTTTTGGTTCTAAGTGTCTTCTTTGAAGGTCTACCTCTTTTAGAGCTACTTCCAAAATCCACTATTCTTCTAGTAGATGATCTTGTAGTTCTAGATGTTGAAGCTCCCCAGTTATCAATTTTCTTTTTTTTTTCATTATAAAGTGAATCTGGGATCTTCTCAAATCCCTTCAATCTTTTCTTTTGTTTATTTAACCTCTAAAAAACCATTGGTCAAATCTGGATCTCCATCAGAAACATATTTTCTTTAAGTGGCATAACTTCCCCTCCTCTTTCTCTCCCTGCTTATTATCAAAGGGTTGTAAAGTTGTTGAGTTATTACTGGGAAGGGGTTCCCACTTTTAGGAGAACAGCTCTTAATCAACGAAGATATTTTCTTCAATGAGGTTTCTGATTCTGTCTTTTCTTTTTCCTCATTTAGGTCTTCCTCAATGATGTATAATGGATCAAGGATTAGCTTTTTAGTTGCTTTTTCCTTGGCACAGCTCTAGTGTCCTTATACTTATCCCAAAGTCCATTCTGAGCTACCTCCTTAGATAGAAGATTCACTATAACTGTCTCAGTTTGCTCATCAACCTCAGAATCACCTTTACTAGAGTATGTATATCTAAATCTTCTATGGAGGTTGGATGAACTTCAAATGCACCCGTCGTTGGGGTTTTAGGATGCCAGAGCTTCCTACAAATCAGTGGTTTCCTAATTGGAGTTCTAAATCCCTTTTTACCTTTCTTATAATTCAGCTCTGGTTGGTTAAGGGTATCCCTTCCCTTTGTCCTTGATCTTTATTTTTTCCTGCATCCTTATTTTCCAACCTAGCTTCCTGTATCTTATCAGAGTCTTCATTAGGCTTATCAATTTTCCTTTTTTTCCTCTTGAGAGATCTCTTTGTTAGGACACCTCTTTGGTAAAATGTCCTATTTTATGACATTTTTTACATCTCAGATGAAAGGTTTCATATTCAATCTTTTGATGCCAAATGCCATACTTAGAATGCTAGAATGATAAGATTCGGTAACTCCTGCTCCATTTCAGAAGAAATACAGAATCTAGCAAAAGCTAGTTTAGATCTATTCCTCGTAGGTCCATCCAGCCCAATCGGAGATCCAGAGAGATTTAGCAACATTTAATAAAATCTCATCATCCCAAAATTGCAGGGGTAGTCTGGGAGCCTACACTGATTGGAATGGTGTGTATATTCTCAGTATTAGGATCAAACCTAGGATACCACCATTTTAGAAAAAGACCCATATTGCCCAACCACCATGGGCCTCCCAGAAGCACCGATTCCAAATCAGCCTGTTGATTAAATTTGGCCAGAAAAAAACCCCTTGACATAGTGGTGATGCTCAGATCCCCTTTTGGTTGCCACTTTCTGGCCCATTTTCTAATGACATCAATATTAGGTCTAGATCAAGAAACTTACCAATAAGGAAAGATTCGCTTTGTCAAATCTCGATGTACAGACCATCGGCACCTTAAGGCAGGTCACACCTTCTTTATCCTTCTCCCACGTGAACTACACCTTAGCTAGAGATTGTGGACCCACATTCTTGATCGGAGGGTTTTGTTGTTGAAGAATCTTATTCCAGGCTAAAGGTGTGGATCCTAGCGTGGAAGTGGGGTTGTGTTTGTGGCTTTTCAACCGCCGTCAGTCAGTCGTGCGACCCTTTCACTGATCAAATTTGAGTGAAAAAGTAGACATTTTGTAGCCATTACAATAGAAACAGTGCTAACTATTCCTCCATCACTCGCTTCCTCCATCGCTAGGCGTGTGTAATGTTATGGACCTATCCTTGACTAGATTTTTTTTTTTTCTCAACTCTCTCCCTTTTTCTCCACTTTCTCTTGTGACCTCCTAAATTTTGGGTTTTCCATTTTGAGAAAAATACCTTTATCAATTGATGAGTGTTGTTGATTATGTTATTCCTCCCAAATAATCTAGCCTCTACTTTCATGATACTTTATTCAATGCATTACATACTTTTTCATCATGTTTATTGAGAATACACTATTGGATTTACCTCATTAGAGATTAGTGAAGCTTGTGTATCTAGTAATGCTCTTGTATTGACTTGACGCATAATCTCATCAATATGGGCCTCAAGCGTCTAGGACTGACATCTTCCTCGTGTGTGGGAACGCACTTTCCCAATCAAATGATGACCAATAGAAGAGTTGGTCCGTTGGCACTTTACTGCAGTATGAAGTGTGATACCTTGTTGGGATCTACATCATAGGACATAGTAGGTCTCTACTAGGTGGACGTGCATCTACCACCTATTTGTACCCTTTGGAAAACCTATCACCAATCTTTTTTCCCTTCCTATACTCCCACCTTTCTATTTTCTTCTTCCTCTTTAGTGCTATGCTCCACCTCATATCCGACCAATTTATGTATGATACCCTACTACTTATTTTTCCATGGTGGTTTCCAACTCTTGTCTAGAAAGGCATGAAGTCTCATACACATTTGTTCGACCTCTTATTCTCCATTCACTTCTACTTCTCTAATTTCCTCAGAAGGTGCACTCGGCTCCTCATTAGACTCATGCACATTGTACATGGGGGGTTCTCCTAACTACCCTTGGTTTCTTCTTCACCGGAGACTTGTCTTTTCTTGGGTACTTCTTCACTATAGTATAAGTACTCATTACCTACACCTTTTCCTTTGTACCATATCCTAGCCTTCATACACGCTCATTTTTGAGCTTGTTGTTGGAGTCTCTTCATGATATCTCTTATTTGTTTGTACCTTCTTTCTCCTTGAGGTTCCTCGGGTATATTTACACCATCCTCTAATTATGTGCCCTATTCAAACTTTAGCCATGGATGATGTTAGGAAATCAGTGTTCATGGTGTGAACATATTGTTTGAATATTTGTATTATTTAATATTTAAATAATATGTGAGTGTGCACAATTAGTTGTCATGCACAACTCATGGATAGGGGTGTGAGAGTATGACTAGGGATTAGAGGAGAGATATGGGGATAAGGTGATGAGACTTGACTCCATGATTATAGGAGCAAGAAATTGTATAAAATTCCCTCTAATATTCAATAGAAATTGCTCCATTCTACTTTCATTTTGTCTCGTATTTTTGTACTTTCCATTTCATGAGTTAATTTGATTTATTGTTGTTGAATTTATTTATGCAAATCTAGAGATTTAGCATCATCTAGTATCAGAAGCGAGGAAAGGAAAAACTATGAGAGTCATTGCAGGACAAAACCGTAGCCTCTAGGATGCAGATCTGAGAGTTTTTAAGCTTTCGTGGCCATTTTTTTGGATCTGATCTTCAAGAAAAAAAAGCATTTAGTAAATCACGTTTTCTCAAAACCCAGTTAAGAATCTTTTGAAATTTTTGGGTTTGAAGATACATATTTTATCGCTCTACTATTAAAATTTCAGAATAATCTAGTTTCTGGTTTAAGATAAAACGTGAAATAGATTCTGGCATTTGAAGAAATTATGGAATTTGTATATGATTAAAATTATTTTTGTCAAAGTTTGTTTCTGCATCTGTTTGGAATGGCGATTAGATATGGTGTGAGTTCGATCTAATCATACATTGGTTTTTGCTTCAAGATATTATCATTCATCTCAAGCCATTTGTTTAGTTGTGGTCCTATTGTCTATGTCCTACCTCTTAGGAATCATTTGTGTGTATTTCCATTAAAATTGTCAACTTTGTTGTGTCATAGTCAGTCATCCGAAAGTGTCGAATCATTGTAGATTTGTGAGTCATTGTAAAAGTATATTATAAAAAAATATTTCCCCACTTGTCAAAAATCAGACGCATTTTCACTTGTACGCGACGTCCATAGTGAGGGGGTGCATTATCGGTTGAAACCCTGACACCCAATAGAATTGTAAAATGAGACTCAAAGAAAAATTCAGTTGAGTTAGCAACATCACAATGGAGGCTGGAGGCAATGGAGGAAGGAGGTTTTAGCGACCTCTCATTAGGCACCATCGATGAGGCCGCAATATTACTTTGGTGGCCATGTTTTTTTAGTTGTGTTTGGTGTGTTTAATTTCAGCATGTGTGGTAGTAAATAAAGAACAGATGGATAATTCTTGTTCATAGTTAGGAACATATTTTCCTATATTTTGTTCTCTTTTGTAAATTGTGGATGAGGAAACGTGTACGCTGCTATGAAAGTGGTTGGTGGTCCACTAGAAAACCAATTTGAGAGTTTGTGAATCTCTTAGAAAATCACATACAGAGTGGTTAATGGTTCCACTAGAAAACCTATTGGAGTTGATGGTACTCTTTGAAAACCATCGTATTGTAGAACATGAGCAGGTACTAGATAGAACTCACCCATGTTCACACTAAGGGGGTGAATGTTAGGAAATTAGTGTTCATAGTGTGAACATATGGTTTGAATATTTGTATTATTTAATATTTAAATAATATGTGAGTGTGCACAATTAGTTGTCATGCACAACTCATGGATAGGGGTGTGGGAGTATGACTAGGGATTAGAGGAGAGATATGGGGATAAGGTGATGAGACTTGACTCCATGATTATAGGAGCAAGCAATTGTATAAAATGCCCTCTAATATTCAATAGAAATTGCTCCATTCTACTTTCATTTTCTCTGTATTTTTGTACTTTCCATTTCATGAGTTAATTTGATTTATTGTTGTTGAATTTATTTATGCAAATCTAGATATTTAGCATCGAGATGAATAGACACCCTTGTTGCGATGGCACCTGTAATTAGTATTGTCATGGGCTTGATCATTTTTATGTCATGTGAGACATACCTTTGCACATACGTGTGCTTCTTAATGTAGACAATAATTTAAGTGCATCTTGCGATGCTCTTGATCTATAGTACTTAGATCAAATATCATATTCTTTGTCTCTCTGAACTTGTTAACCACACTTTAAAAGTATTGTGCGGTGAAGGTAAATGGAAACTTGCACCATGGTCTCTTGGTGCCATTAGTCAGAGTGAACCTGCCATTGAAAAATTGTTGATAAATTACAAACTCAACCTCATCTCCTACCAAGTTTGAAAGTTTCTCAAGGATCCTCCATTCGGTGCCAAAGGCATCGTACATCCACTTATAGCATTTATCTAAGCACACCTTGTACGTCGGTGTCATTGTATCACAAGTATAAGTTGCAAACCTCTTAGCAGAGAGAGGGGTCTTCATCAGGGTACTCCCATATGTTGTTATTCGGCCCATCGGGCACTCCAATCTCAGAGAATACAATCAAAAGCAAGATATTACCATACATTATCTTCTCTCCATCTCACACAACATCGATAATATCTTATAATGAAGGCCAAAATGTTGTAGATGGTCCCCTTTGTTATCTTCTTTCATACATTCAACCACCTTTTGTTAACTTGGGTCCACCTTTCCTATCCACTTAATTTGGTAAGAAGGCACGCGACCATCTTTATCATCGGGTTATTGATCTTTAAGATATCAAAGGTGCACCTACCTTTCTTATACCCATATTCCTTAGTTGTTTCTTTAACAACCTCATTATCACCCAAGTCATCATCAAATGACTCCCCAGTGTAGATGAGTCTAGTGAACTTTGAGATTAACTAGGAGTTATGCACATCCTCCTTTCTGAAGTAAAATAATCTTCATGTATGCATGACATTAGCCACTGGTACAATCTCTCAAGTTTTCTAAAGAATGGTAGTTCATATAGTTGTAGTAATCCGGCCTTCTCCAAAGTCTTCTACACTAAGTCATCATACACTAGTTTATCATCGGTCGTCCTCTCACCTGTGGGTCGAACCAGTTCTAGAGTCATGTCCTTCTCAGTTTGATCTATTTGATGGTTATAATCACTTATAACCATTCTCCTCACATGGGACACCCACTCCATCCCCATAAATACCCCATTTGGGTATTGCATCTTTGAATACCATTCCTCATTGAAATTTGTTGCCGCACTTGGTTTATCTTTGCCCTTTCCCTTTTTCTTGGGTGAAATGGTTTCTCCTCTCCTTGGTGCCATTTTAGTTGGGCATTGATAATTCTACCTTGTATTTTCCTTAACACATAAAACCTCAACCACAATTCTCTCGCACGAACTCTACAAATTTGTAACCTAGTTTTCAAAACCTAACGGCTTGAAAACCTAGTTTTCTTCACACTACACCATCCAAACCCACAGAAATTCTTTTCCAAACTTCTTATGTGCACATGGTTGTGTTCTTCTTCACAATCTGGTTTATAAATCTTTACTTTTGCAATTGATATTTCCAATACCTCGAGGATGCCCTAGTTTGCAAGAGCTCTTTCACAAATTATTATCTTAAGGTAAAAATGACTTACTGATGACCCTTATTTATAGTTTTCCAATTTTATTGCATTAATTATAATGCCACCTACCACCATACTTGTACGATAAATTCATATTTTCCTACCTTTCCAAGTGCATTTCTCTGCTTTATCCTAACGCACATAACCTTTTAACCTTCGGCGCAAAAACTACATGTGACCTGTAGAACCTCTTTACATGCGCTCCCATCAAGCTTTGAAAGTACATCAACCACTACGTCCTATTCCAAGTAGTTTCTCCTTCCACTTCCTACCTCACATTTCCCTACACATTCATTCTTCGTATGATTTTTCCTTTGGCATCATCCTTATTATCACCATCCTCATGACACCTTATCATCTTCTAAAAACCATTATCATCACCACTTCACACGCCCCTCCGACTTAGTACTTAGGACTTCATGCACTCTTGTTTTCCTTTTATTCCTTCAATCCACCCCACACTAAAGGTATGCATCGGTCCTCTGTGCATGAACTCAAAAAGGGAGTAATCAGCTTCTGGCGCATGCAACATGCTTATTACACAAAACATTAAACTAAATTGAAAAGCATAGCAACGATGAAGGAAACACATATAAAGGAAATGTATTAAGGAAATCTAATCTAATGGAAATACTACCTTATTACAAAAACCAAGAAGACTTATTTATAGTAGGGCTTCAACCTACTCCCATTGAAAATAACCGGGAAACCGTGTCCCATCCAATGCCTCTATAACTGGAAAGTGCACTTGAATCAAGTATGTAAGTCACAACATATGGTCCCAACCAATGCACTTTAAGCTTTCCAGTGGTGGCACAAAAATTGGAGTCATAAAGAAGAACCATTTGTCAACTTCAAGCTTCTTATCCTTAATATGTCTATCATGTCATGCCTTCTTCCTGGCCTTTTTTGTCTTTTGACTCCATCTGCAATACACCTTTCATCCAATTGCATCAGTTTATCAATGCACTCTTCAAGTGCTTCTCATCAGCCAAACCTCTACACACGCAATATGTAGAGAAGGTAACATGAATTCCACGGGAAAAATAGCCTCCACGCCAAACACCAACTAAAAGGGTGTGGCTTTGTTCAATCTTTTATAAGTTTTCTGTATGCCCAAAGTATAACAAAGACTTTATCATCCCAATCCTTCCTTCCAACATCACAAATCTTAGTCAATGTGTGTCTTAATATCTTGTTGAAAGCCTCGGCCAGTATTCCATTTTCTTGAGGGTGATAGGGTGTTTTTTATGGTGTGCCACCATAAATTCTTTGCCAATAGTATCCTAATGGTCTCATTAAGAAAATGAGTACCCCTATCACTTGTCAAACTCAATGGGCATCCATACCTACTGATAATGTTCTCCCCACAGAAACCTTATTCTTTCATAGCTATCGTGTAATCCTTTGTAGGTGTTGCTTCTTCCCACCTTGTAAGATAATTTTACAAGTTATAATGTAGTGTGATCCAATCCTACACGCGGGTGGGGAAATAGGACCCACAAAGTCAATTTCCCACTTTTCAAAAGGTTTTGCACTTGCAATAGGCCTCAAAGGCATTTCATCTCTATGCCCAAGCTTTCCAAGGCGTTGACAATGATCACATGCCTTACAATATTCTTTACAATCCTTATACAATGTTTCCCACCATAGGCCAACCAATAAAATCTTGCACATGGTAACATCTCCTACATAATGTCCACCTACAATACCACCATGAGCCTCCTCCATAATAGCTTCGTACTCATGCTCAAGTACACACCGGCACAAAACTTCATCTCCTCCTAGTTTTATAAGTCTCCACTAATTAACATGTAAGGCATGGCGTGTATGGCAAGTTGCTTCTTCTCTATACTTTTCATTCCTTCAAAACCACATTAGTTCGTAAAAATACAACAATATCTTCTAAGTCATAGGGTGTGTGGTTCAATCTGAATAGTTTGCATCGGCATTGTATCCTCAATGCTCTATGTGTCCTCTCCTAAATTAATCATTTGATAAATGATCTTGTCTAGAATTACTCTTTCTGGCTTAACCACCATTGTAAAGTCAAATTATTGAAACAATAGAATCAACAGCATATATGCACCCCTGCAAAATGGGCTTGTTCACTAAATACTTAAGTGTCATGTGATCTATATAGAATATAAATGGGGTATCCAGTAAGTACTATTAAAACTTATGCAGCATGTAGATCATGGACAAGGCCTTGCACTGTAGTTATATAATTTATGTTTAGTGGTGTCAATTTCTTGCTTGCAAAACAAATAGGATGATCAATAATACCTTCTCTAGGTTGGGCTAATACCATGCCAATGGCCATGCTAGAGGCATCCACATGCACATGAAAAGGTTTGGTCCATGAAGGAAAGCACAAAATAGGTGTTGTAGTAATCCTTTCCTTCAATGTCTCAAATGTGCATTGTTGCGCTTCACCCCAATGGAACTTTCCTTTACTCTTTAACAACTCTTCCAAGGGCGATGATCTTGAGCATATCCTTTGATAAACTTCTGTAATATCCTATGTGCCCCAAGAATCCACGCACCTCACTCTGGTTAGTAGGTTCCTCTAAGCCCAAAATAACAACAACCTTAGTAGGATCCACTAACAAGCCTTCTTTACAAATAATATGTCCCAACAAAGTCCCAAAAGGTGTAGCAAAACTCACTTCTTAATGTTTAAGGAGATGCTCAACTACCGAACACCTCTCAAACATAAGCCTTAAATTATCACAATGATCTTTCACTAGCCCATACACTGTCCAATCATCCAAGTAAACTTGCAAGAACTTATGAATAAAATCCTGGAATGCTTGCACAAAATGTGTGAAAAGACTACATGGTGCATTCTTTAATCCAAAGGGCATAACTGTGTACACAAAACTTCCCCACTCAGTGGTGAAAGTTTTCTTCTCTTGATCCTCTTTAGTTATCCTTACCGATGATATCCAAAAAATCCATCAGTGAAGGAGTAGATCTCGCGCCCTACAATGTCTTTCAAGATTTCTTCAGAGTAAATGGGTGGGAAAGGGATCTATCACACATGCAACATTTAACTCCCTATAATCCACACAAATTCTTATTCTTCCATATTTCTTTATACTTATCACCATAGGGCTAACCCACTTTGACTCCTCAATGGGCTCAATGATTCTATATTTCAACATCTTATCAATTTCTTCCTTTACTTGACGTGCAAATTAGGATTCATCCTATAAGGCCTCTTTTAACCATTGGTGCGCACCTTCCTTTAGCTTGATCTTCATCTCACCCAAAGAGTGATGTACCCTTTTAATTCATGATAGCCTCTAGGAAATAAGTCCTAGAAGTTGCGTAGTAACTCAATTATTTAGCAACCTCATAGTTAGACCAATAATCTCCAATGATGGCCTCCTTAGGTTTAGCATCTATCCCAATGTTGACCTTATTATTTTCATAGGCTCATGATACATGCACACCTTCTCATTTGCACATGTCTAAGACCTCATACATGTACCCTTAGTGTGCTCAACATCTAGATTCTCCACTTCTTCATCATCAATTACATAGACCATCTTACCTTTTTCTTTTTTAGGAAAGTGCACCCAAGTTATTCTGCATATGTCTCTTCTTATTCAAAACACACCTCTAGATCTAACTCACCTAGTAACTCTTGAATAAGTTCCTCAACCTTTGCACTATCTCCCAAAGTCAAGCACTTCATAACCTGTAATTCCTCATTCACTAGAGGTTTAGTGGAAAAATATTCAAAGGTCTGAATCATACCTTGGCAATCAGTTCTTTGCCAATTTCCCATTTCTTTGTTCAACTCTGCATAAACATACCATGCATGTGCGCAACCTCGCAAGGTGTAGTAGAACTTGTGCACCCACAGTGAAGGTGGTAAGGCCTCTTACCCCTCTATCCAAAGTCTCTCACATTGTTAAACATGGTGCTAAGCATCCTTCCCATGAAATTCACATGTCTTGGTAGGCGCATTGCTTCGAATAAATCTAGCAGAGAAGGTGATTCTCACTTCTCACCACTCTAAAATATTATCTTTGTGAACCATCCACTAGCGCATTGTTGTCCCACGTAAGGTATACACCAGCATACTCCTTTCAACTTGATCTATCCACTGAAATTCCATAACACGCAGGAACACTTCAAGATTCCCCTCACCAATGTACCTTGGTACTGGTTACTACCCAAATTGCCTAACACAATGCATCTTACTCACACGCGTAACTACACTTGTCATCTCGCTGCCAACCATTTCATAATTCCGTGTGCCCATTTATCACATACAACACTAGTAGCATCACTTGTGACCGTGTGCATTGTCCCACTAAATAACTCCTTCCTTTGATGGCTCAAGTACTTCAAGATCTCTAATGGTACGCACATAAATTATGTTTAAATCCTCTTCACTCAAAGGTTCTACATAAGGTACATCTTTTCATCCATTAAAGGAATGATCATGTGCTCTTCCTTATTCTCAAAACTGATGTATCCTTTATTGAAGTGCAAATCAACATTATTCGCATAACACCAAGGGCACCCAAGTAATGCTGGAAAATTGTCTTCCTCTGCAAGCACCAAGACCTCAAAGTCCCAGTAAACTTGGCCCCTTGTATAGTAATAGTAGCATCCTTCAAGACTCCAATGGGCGTGGCTTTATTCCTATTTTCCATAAACAACACATTTGAATATGGTTGTAATTTTGGTCTCCCCATCTGATTCCATGCATCCAAAGTGAGTACATTTACTTCTACACCTGTATCAATCAAAATATTACTCAAAGTCATCCATCAACAATTGCATTCAAAGTGATCTCCTTTGTCATAATCAAACTATGAGGAGGTAAGTTAGCATGTAAAATTTATCTCTCACACTCAACTCCAGCATGCGAGAATATTCCCCTTAACCATTCCCCTAATAAAGGAATAATATTCTCTTGTCGTAGCATCTTACAAACCTCCTTCAAATCATTAACATCTTTGAGGAAGCTTGGCTGCTTCTTCTTTCTCCAAGCTCCAGCAAATTTGCTCCTTAAGCATTGTATCTCACCTTGTAAGTTTATAATAACTTCCATGGTTTCTTGATAAACTTCCTTCTGATGAGTAGGGTATGGATAATTTTCATCACAATGCCTCCTTATTTTTAATAATATGCTTTTGTTTTGGAAATTTCATCATGCATGTAGCCACCTCGACGTGGGGTGACTAACACAGTACCATATACTAGGTTCGGTGCACTAACTTTAGCATCCACTGATCTTCCACAGTGTGTTGTACTCTAACCATTCTCACACCCTTGTCCTACTTGTGATTCTTACTCAAATGTTCATATAAGTCTGAGAATTATTCATAGTTTTGGTTCTTTCCACAAAAAAAAAATAATATTCTAAGGCATTCACACTGTAATGATCAAGGGATCCACATGTATAACATGTTCCTTGTGGAAATTCACTTCTTCCACCACCGCAACCTCGACCTCTGAATCCTCCACGGTATCCTCGACCTCCATCAAAGTGCCCTTCATTTTTATTGTGATCATGATGATCACCTTGTTCCTTAGAATTATTTACAACGTTGGTGCTAGTCATACACCAAGTATTAATGACATCATGAATTTGATCAATCAACCTGCAATTCTTAGTATCATGAGTGGTAGACCTACAAATCTTACAATAACATGACACATTCTTCCTTATCACACATTGCAGCAATGGACACCTACTTGAATCATGATCCAAGTGGTAGATCTCATAATCTAGCAACATGGTGCGCACCGATTTATAAGGACATATATCTTTAGTATGTCCTTCTACTTCATAATCTATGCACCAAATTCCACTACGTGTCTCATGAGCTGAATTAGCTAACAAATTCTCCAAATTCTTAGCCATAGATGCAATTTGAGCTTCTAAAAGTGGGATAACTCAATTTTCTATGCTCTCATCTACCTCGTCATGCAAAGTAGTTTCCAAAGCCTTGCGTGGGTCTGTAAATGTCTTATGTGAGAGCACCCCCCTCAAATACGTTATCAAACTTCTAATGAAACATTAAGCATGCTGACTTGGGTGAATATCATAAGACAACTTCAATAATAAAGTTTTGAATCGTGCATCATACTCCCTTACACTCTCATTCATTCCTTATTTGATGTCCTTTAGCATGTTGATGCTCTTCTACTCAAACTCAAGTATGTGGAACTCTACCAAGAAAGCATCACACTGTGCATTATAATCTACACAAGTCTGGTTCGGATCATATTTCCTATACCAACTATGTGTGTGCCCTTGCAAAGTAGTTACAAACTGACTTTCCTTACGCTCTGGAGTTGTAATACCCTTCGCGTGCCATAGTATCTCACACATATGTATGTGCTCAATTTGCATCTTTAATTCCTCTGTATTCTAGGAGACAAAGAGACATATCAAAATATAATTGTTGGGGTTGGTACAAACCATGCCCACCAGATCAAAACTTGTATTACCTCATATATTTCCTTCACCTCCTAAACCACTTTGGATCCACTAGATCCTGAGCCACTTGATCCTCCTCTGTAGCAGAAGCATGACTAGAGGATGCATTGCCTTGTGTTCCAACAGTTGTGCTAAAATGAACTCCCATAGTCTATAAATTTGTACTACTTCCAGACATGATACCAACATTCCAAGCACCCATATTTTGTGATGATGATGCATCATAAAATATACCTCCAACCGGACCTCCAAATAACACAGATGACGATTGTGCCACCATAGATGAATAAGCTACTGATTAACTCCTAAACTTAACTACAAATTAAATATTTATGTCACTACTCTGCTGCCCACACTAGCTTGTTTACTAATGATTGTTGTAGAAACTGGAAAACAAAGTGCAAGGGCTAGGTCTTCGAGGATGGATCAAATGTGTGTTTTTGGAGTGTCTGACATCCACCGGCACATTCTCATCAAATGTCAAAAAGAGGTTCTCTTCCATGTTTACCCAAATGTGGGAGTTCCAGATGCTCGGCTCCACATCCTTTATGTGAGCTCCAAATCCTTCATGATTCATCTCTCTCCACCACACCATTCGCTCGGTAAATTCACGTTCTTTGCAATGGAACCAAGATGTAGTCTTGTTTTATTACTATAACAACCCAAGGTGAGCTAACACATCACCCAGGAAAAACATGAGCGCTCACTTGGGCGTGCGAGGATACTGGTCCCTCATTTATGGAAGCTTTCTTAATGAGTTAGCATAATTATACAAATATTCCAAATCCATAACAGATAATCAATCATATTGCATAACATAACCTAGATCTAGATCTTAACCATATACAAGATTAACTCATACAAGAATCAAGATTAACTTTACCATGTAAGAACCAATCACAGATATGTCTACAATAAATATCCAACCATAAAGATTCATTATATTAATTATCATAAAACACATAAGCTTCTTACATACATAATAATGTCACCATGAGTCATGCACGTACACAAACCAGCAACATAACTCTATTACAGAAGTAATCCTTCTAAACTATGTAGATCATACATATATATAGGGGTGGGGACTTTCCCTTCACCACCCATGCATCCTCAAAATAGGCTACATGCTAAGAATAGTCATGCACCGCTATAAGCTAAATATAAAAGCATGCAAGCTTTCCTAATAATATATCTACTCTAGTTAACTCTTAGTTCAGACCATATTATTAGCTTGAAACTATGCATGTTGCTTGGTCTTCTCCTTATCCGAAAATATACCTTTCTTGAAGCACAAGTCTTCATGTTTCAACCTTATCTTTAAAACCTTGTTTGGTCACCACTCCAAGTTTATATTTAGATCCACATCCCTTAAGGCGGCTAAGTGTTCGAGTATGTCTTCTATGCGCATTCATATCTAACTCGAGTGCGCTAACCATGTTCTCCTCGCATGTGCTTCCTCATGCACCTTTCTCCTGCAATGCCTCTTGCGCATGCGTCAACCTTTGTCTAGGGGACTTAGCATTTTCCATGTTCAACAATGCTGCGAGAGGGTCAACTCTGTATGATGTCGTGTTGATCCCAAACAAAGATTTGGGAGATGATTGGAAGTTTGTAAATGCTATCGATGGGACGTGGTTCACCTAGAAGCAGGACATCTAGAGACAAAAGAAACTTGAAATCTAGAAATTAGCAGAAAACATATCCTGATAATTATTGAAAGCATTCAATGTACAATAAGAAGGATATGAATACAATAATCGTAGATGATTGAAGGGAATCATGGGTGATTCATGTAATCGTTAGAAATTTAAGGGAATCGATAGCGATCATTGTTGAAATGGCAAAATTCGATTGGATGTTGATTGAATTATGAGATTCTTGTTTTATGATTAAAATATTTTCAAGATGAAATGCATAAAGTAGATAAATACTTTGTTTATGACATATGCTACAAAAGATAATGATGCGAAGATCTTATGATGAAGTGAGATTCCCAAAGTCTTGTTGTGGCTTAGCGGAATGTTGGGATGTCAAAGATGATGTTGTTTGATATATAGAGGGTCGGGGCTTCGTTGTAACATTCAAGGGTTCATGATTTAGTGCGGGTGGTGTGCTTATATATAATCTTCGATAATTAGTTAGAATGGATGGCAATCTAGAAAAAGTGAGGAAAACATGCTTGGAAGTGGTTGAAACCACTCCCAAATGAGTTATTTTGGGTTGGGACTTTGTATGGACGGGGTGGAAGTTTCTTAGGGAGGTTGGTAGGTTGAGAGTTTAGCCAAAATAGGTTTTAGGAGGTTTGGGAGGTTAGGATGGGGTGAAGAAAGATTTATGGGGGTAAGATGTAATTTTATGAGGATAAAATATGATTTATAAGATAATTGGATAGACTTAGAGTTTAGGATGTAGATGTGAGGGATGTGGATAGGTCACCTAGGGGTTAGATAAACTAGTGTCTACATCTACCTTAGTTCTTGATCTAGATATTCTATTGTACATTTATATTGAGAAATTATGATATGATTCTCGTGATGGTTCCATTCTAACTCTTAAAATGAAAGTATATAAAAAGATGAGGTTCAAATTTAGTGGTATATTACATTTATGATCTATATGTTCATTCTTATTTATTGTATATTTTTCTCATTTAATCTTTACATAGAAATATTTTCCAATTATATTAAACCTAATTTTTTTATAACATTTTGGTGTGCCTTGTTATTACGCCTAAAAACGTTCTACAATGACGGTAGGGAGTGGATGAAAATGATTTTATGTCGGTGAAATTTCATTTTAATATTGATTTGATTATCACATGGAAATTTCAACTACAAATTTGACATTTATTTGGTTTTTAATTGAAAGTTATTTTACATTTGAGAAATAAATTAGAAAATAGTAATATATTTTCCATACCATCAAGTTTTAGGGCCATTTTTTCTAGATAATGTTTTTGGGACTAATAAAACAATGTGTGCACATTGATGCAATTTGTCAACAATTAGTGGATGTGTGAAATTAGTTCACATGGATGATTAGGTATAAATATGTTGTAAAAACAAGGAATTATATTATTAGCAAAGATTCGCTATACCAAAATCATAATTCATGCATTTAAAGAAGAAATTATATACTTTACCTGTCATGATAAAATTTATAAGAGAAGGATTAGGAAACTTGTATTGAAAGTGGACTACGTTGTCTATCGAACTCAATATAATTTTAATGTTTTTTACTAATTTTTTCAAAACCATGGATGACCTTATAATAATAAAGGGATAACATATGCTCCAATTTAATCCATCTATTTTACAAACTTGCAAAGGTGTTGTGGGGATATTAGGGTTCTAAGGAAGGAGAGCAATCTTTTAGTAGCTCACTGATGAATTTTGAAAAAATGAGGTTTTCAACACAAAGTATTAGACAAATTGCAAGGTTGTCAAATAATGTTTCTATTAAATTTGATCTAGTTTTAATATTCATACGGTACTAGTCTATGTTACAACTTCGGGATTAGTGTGGTTGTACTCAAGGTTCTAAGATGTAGATTATTCTTATAAATATGCTTTGACTCGTTTATTGGCCTATTTTTCTACTACTCATTTCCCATATTACAACAAATTATATATCACATTACAAGTCCATTTCTCTTGAACATTTGAAATATTCCCATTTTTGTCGTACTCTAAAATATCAATTTATGGAATTAGGTTTAATTATGTTGATATGCATTATGCAATGGCAAAAATAGTAGGATGTGATGGGTTGACTATTATATTTTTATGTTCAACAATAAAATCGGCATTCATTTCACTATCACAGGCAATATTGTACTTATATTTGACGTTCATTTGAGTTTCACTAAAAAGATTTTTCTTGGAGAAGTCAATTGGAAAAATAGTAATATTTTGGCTACATAATAATAGTTGAGTCTCATTTTCTCCCAAAGACGTTTATTTGATTACCAGCACTATAATGTAGCTAGATTGATGACATACGTCACCAATCAATAGAATTTTAACTAATACAATCGTTTGGAAAAACTTAAAGATAACATCCTTGAAATTGATATCTGTCAAGATATAAATGTATTTAAGATATATTTACTAATTAAATAATTTATATTATTTTAAATTAATTGCAATGTACTATGTTTAGTCCAAAACCACCTTTGCTAATTAGAACACTATACACTCGAACTCTCTGCCCAGGGAAACCAATTTTGGATTATGGTTGGTATTATTAAAGGATCACGAGCACTGTTGAAACATAAACTACATTTTTCCCTGTTTGCCAAAGGTGGCGGTTAAACATATAATCTCATCGCGGAGTAAATTCAAAGAGGATTGAAATTTCTGTGTATGACAACAAAAGTCCATTGTTGATAGGAAAATGTTCGGTCTCTGTACATTCTCGTCACCCTCTGATTAAAAATGATAATGATATTTCGACTTCTGATTCATAGTTGCAATTCCTGTGGAAATTTGTTTTTGTGTTTTAGTTTTCAAAGACTTTAGTGTCTTATTTTCCTGGTATGCATTTTGCTGTTATTCGGCTGGTTTAAGTTGTCATAAGAGGTCTACTTTCGTGGGTCACCGAAATTATCGATAATGATGTCTTCCATGTGAAACTTCATGCTGGTCAAGTATGTTTTAATCCATTTTGTTTTTTCTCAAGTTGGCATGTGAAGTATGCTTTCTACTTCACTTCAATTATGGGTGAGGATCTCTTTCTTTAATGTGAAATTTCCTGCAGGTCAAGTTGTCAATCGGAACTGTATTTTTGCAATCATTTCAATTATCGATGTCTTTTTTAATACGAAATTTCATACGTTATCATGTGAAGTGTATTTCATTCATCATTCACTTCAATTATGCATAAGGATGTCTTTCATTAAAAATTATGAAAAATTAAAAATAATGAAATTTTCCTGAATAAAATTATAAGATATGTAACTTGTGTATAGTTTACTAGGGAAAGTTATCTTTAGGATGTTAATTTTCTTCTAATATTTAGATTGAAAAATTTGCAAAACTTTACAAAATAACAACCATGTGTAAGAGAAGGTCACATAACTTTAAACTTTTGTCTTCCTCGTAGGTAAAGTTTTGACCTACTATTAATGTGTTACAAACTATTTTTTTGTCACTTGACATGTTGCCATATAAAGAGTTCTTTAGTCCTCGCTTAAATTGTTGGTAAGGATATCTTCTTGAGGGTGAAATTTTATAGGATCATGTTATTATGTGAATTGTGTTTTTCTTCATTTAAATTATTAGTAAGGATTTCTTATTCAATGGGAAATTTCATAAGATGTTAGGTTTCCACGTGAATTATCGATCTCACAAGAGGAAGACGTGTGCGAGAGCACAATAAATAATAGGGAGAGTTTGATGCAAGCAGTTGGACCAATGTCTCTCTCGAAAGGAGGCATGTTTAACTTACTTGCATTGATGTGTTTCGACAAGGTTATTTCTCACTAGCTCTTGGTGACCTTAATATTTTTATGGGAATAGCTCTCGAGGTTCCTAGTAGGATCTGTTAATGTATTGATTGCGTTGGTTCGTATCTACATAAAAAGGAAAAGTACGACTTAGGAATCACTCATACGAAGGCTTGTACAAGAAAAATTAGAAAATAGCATCATTTATAACTCATTCACTTTGTAAAAATTTATTAAAAGAATATTCCAATATGAATATCATTTGTAATCGATAAAATGAGCTTGATAAACGGGTTCAAGCTTTATATCCTACTCTAATATACTTTTGAAAGTTTTATAAAAACTACAAAAGAGTAAAACAACAAATATATATATAAGTAGCATAACTCCAAAGTAAGATTCGAGTTCATTCAAATACCAATATTTGTTAACCATGATCACACTCAAATCAATATGTACTTGATCAAGACACACGAAGGTACAAGATTTTAAGTGAAAAGAGCAAGGTAACCAAGAGGTGAGAACAACATTTTTGAATTTTCATGAAATGCACTCTCACTACATTAATCATTAAATCATTACAATAAGTAAAATATAATATTTGAACATTCATTTAAAATGAAACTAAACATGTATGATTGCTAACTTTGTCAATTAAAACAAGGAAAAACAAACAAACTTTACAAATTGTTTGATCTGGGTATTTATAGGAAAACCCAGTAAATGACAAGGTGGGAGATCTTCATTAAATTATGTTATGGCATAAAAAAGCTTGGATGAAATATGATCAGACTTCTAGATTTCAAGGTCGAATTATGTGCATAGCTAACTAGGATGCATAAGTCAAGATTTTTATTTATTTTTGTCTTCTTTCGAGATATGGAGTGCTTAGGATAGTATATCCAGCTAAATCATCTTATATGTAATCGTGCTTTCAGGGCCGCCCAATGTCTCCATTGGAAGACGTGACATTATCTCATTTTGAGCACATTATCTCACTTAGTGCACATTGGGAGCATGCCTCCCTTTTATGTTTACCTCATGCAATATATTTGCATGCAATAATCATATGTTGACGGGAATACACATCAATACGAAAAAAACCTAGCACTTGTATTTGTGATTTTTTCAGTCTTTTAATAATGTATGTGCATTATCTATGCAATCATAAAACTTTAAGAGACTCATTACGCCGAAAGGCGTGTTCTTAGTTAGAAACTCCGGATCCATCTGACAACCGATAAGACATCAACGTCTGTGATTGTTTGGTCGACGATGTCTGGATTGTTTTCTTCCCTACACGTGGCACGCGTTCACTCTGTTTGTTGCTGTCATTGTCAAGTTTTCGTAAGGAAATGGCAAGATAAACCAATATAAAATGCGGTTTCATTCCAAAGGGCGCGACCAACGAGCAGACACTGTATGCGTATTAAAAACAGATTGTAACACCAATTATTTCGATCGACACTGATAAATTCAAAGAAAACAACAAACCCAATTGAAAGAAAGAAAAATGTTCGACGTATTCATTCAATGCTGCAACATCAGTAGAGAATTGGAATACGAAGAATTCTGGGAAGAAGTCTACAGAGCCTACGACAAATCCCGTAACGCAATTCTGTTTCAGGGAAATCCCCAACGCGCAGACGCAAGAACTCTGTTGGCAGAAAAAGGATGGGTAGACCTCACGTATTACAGCAAATACAAGAAAAGAAACCCCATTTTCAAACAGATGAAACAGTTCGTAAAAGACGCGGTGGAAGCCTGCAAAACCCACGGACGCGAGGTGGAATTCGGAATGGGTTTACTGTTCATGCAGCCGCAGTGGAAACGCCATCTCTACCATGCCTGTGCCAATCCGCAGAGGCATATTCGAATGTTTGTTCTTCTTCCCCCGCAGGGAAAAGACTGGGTGCTCTGCGAAAGGGGGAGGAATATGCCTGATAAAGTTCTGTTCTTGGCGATACATTTTCCTACCATTTTCCCAATTGATGGGGATATGAATGAATTTGGGGAGGAAATTGTGAGGGTTATCTGTGACGTGCATAAGAGGATTAAGGAGCATTTCATGGCGGAGATTTGTGAGACTAGAGAGTGTTTGCAGAGGGTTGCTTTTGCTTTTCCGCCGATCAGGATGGATGAGGCGGCGGAGGAAATAGATGTTTATTTGGATGATAAATGGAGCAGATTGAACAAGCTCTATTTTAGCTTTCTCAGAGAATCTCCCGAGTTTTTGCCAGACTATGGACGTCTTTTGCTCGAATACGGGAAAGACGGTGTCCTCTGTCTCAGGTCTTAGAGATTTCATGGCGGATTAGTAATTTCGAGATAACATGTTTGAATATTTAATATTAGGTTTCATAAATCCATTCTAGCTTATGTTACTGCATATAAATATTATTTATCAACATTGCCATAGTAACTCACTAACATTTTTAGCCTCTGTAGTTAAGGTTGCATAGGCATTTAATTTTGTCTAATTTTGTCCCGTTAATCTAAGTGTATTTGTGTAAATAAGAATTATTGGGATTTTATTTTTTATTTTGACGTACGGTAATATTTTTACACCGAAAGGCATGTTCTTAGTTAGAAATCCCGGCCCCCTCGACCGACATCCACAAGACTTTGGTCGACGATATCCGGATTGTTTTCTTCCCTACACGTGGCAGCGTTGATCATTTATTCTTTGTCATTGTCGAGTTTTCGTAAGGAAATGACAATTTCTGTAGCGGCCCGAGTTTCGATCCAAAGATGTTAATTCTGGCCAGCAGCAACATTCAAATCGTCTTCAACCATGGAGGAGGTGGCGGCTCATAGATTTTCGATCGCAGTTGTTATCCAGAATAGCAGACAGGGTTCCGGTGCGGGGATTATTGCAGCGAAATAACATCTCCACGATTCGATACCGTTGCCATTGTTGAAATCTCGTCGGAATGTTTCCCTGAATGGATCGAAGATTGTGAATGAAACCCCCTGCTCTGTGCTTGACGGCAAAACAACTAGAATCCTAGTTAAAGCTGCATCTGACAAAAAAGCGGTTTCGGGATTGACTGTTTCTGGGGATGAAGGCGTATTTGGATCAGGAGAGGAATGATTTGTTGTGGAAGTCGCATTGGTTGGTGAGGAAACCATTGCCATTAATGGACTGAGCTATCAATCAAAGTCCATACAAAGCCAGACTACCATGCACTGCAAATACCACCGCGTAGGAAAACCGCCCGAATCGTCCCCGGGTATAGAAATCAAATGCTAAAAAATCCAACACAAACATGGAAAGGAAAACAAACTCTTCTGGTTTAAAATGTCGTAACTGTAATTAATCGGGAACCGAGATTTTCCAAATTAAAAACCCTAATCTCGGAAAGGGAAATTGTACCAAATTCACTCGCGTAATTCAGATGCCAAAAGGATGGAATTGTTCGAGCCTGATGATCGATTTGAATAAGCAAGTCTGCGTGATGAAGGAATAAATTTTGAATGGCAAAAGAATTTATCCGAGTATGGTTTCATTACCATAGACTTCTTTGTTTTTTTCATTATAGAAATGAAATGATTTAATTTTAGAGACATCAATAGTGTGTGCAACAATAAAGTGATCTATTTATTACGCCGAAAGGCGTGTTCTTAGTTAGAAATCCCGACCCCCTCTGACAGCCGACAAGACATCAACGTCTGCGATTGTTTGGTCGACGATGTCCGGATTGTTTTCTTCCTTACACGTGGCACGCGTTCAGTCTCTTTGTTGCTGCCATTGTCAGGTTTTCGTAAGGAAATGACAATTTCTGTAGCGGCCCGAGTTTTGATCCAAAGATGTTAATTCTGGCGAACAAACATTCAAATCATCTTCAACCATGGAGGAGGTGGCGGCTCATAGATTTTCGATCGCAGTTGTTATCCAGAATAGCAGATAGGGTTCTAGTGCGGGGATTAATCTGGTTCTTCCGATGGAAGTCAAAGCGTCGAAAGAAAAGCGTTGTGAGGGTTGATAAGTATCCATGTAATCATCGCTATTGCGAGAAATGGACTTTTCTTACATGGAATGCAATGGATCTCCACTTTCTCTGAAAGGTAGTAGAAAGACTATCAGCGTGCATGTAATCATCACTATTGCGAGAAAAATTTTAAAAACACTATTTTTTTTGGATATGGAATGCGATTGATCTCCGCTTTTCACGAAAGGATTCTAAGGTTGCAGAGTGGTGAAGCTTCAAATGCCTACCTCCACCGCCTTTGAATTCTGGCCAACGCATACATCAAACAAATATGGGAAAGTTAAGGTGACCACCGTGAATCAATCTAAATTTAACAATTGTAATTGTAAGTGTGAAATGGATACATTATAGGTAGAGAAGCATAAATTATAGGTAGAAAAACATAAAGTTGGATATATGGAGGGTACTTTTCCTTCATTTTTTACTTTATTTTCCACAACATTTAAGACCTCATAAGCATATATACCATCCATATTGCATTTTACCATGGTTCGAACTGCACTCTGCTTTCCCCGTTTGCCGCTACGAAATGTCTCCAGAAGAGTCTCAAAACCCTAGCGGTGGTTCAAAATTCAAATGCAAGAGTTGGTGGCACTTCTGGCGGAGCCACCTAGGACGGTGGGTGGAGGTTCACTTTTCGATTTCCCTTGATGGTTTGTGTTGTAGTACCATGCGTGGCGAGAGCAACTCCGACGAAGGCAATACGACACCGATGCCGAACAATAATGAAGAGGGCAATAATAATGGCGGGGATCAGTCAATGTCAAAGGCAAGGCATGACAACTTAGATTGATGGTGTGTAAGGTAGCTCTAGTATTTCCTTGACGAAATTTTATATCATCGCCAGTTACATATTCTTTGTAATTACATGTTGGAATTTTTATGGTAAGTAATGAGTTGCTTTTTCTTATTATGTTTGTTTAAACCTGGGGTTACAAATTCTTTGTAGTTACATTTTATAATGTATATGTAAGTTGTTGCAAACATTATGAATTTTATCATTCATTTTCTTCTATAAAGGATGATGAAGAAAATTGAATTCATTTCTTGGTTTTTTAATGGTCTGGTTGGTTTTGGGTATTTTATGATCAACTTTGGTTTTGTACAGAATTTTGGTTCTGTAATGGGCCTATGGTGCAGCTTGTGAGAACAGAGGTAGGATTGTTTTTAAGTTTTAGTTTGATATGGCGCTTGTAGGGGAGTTAGGCGGTTTGTTTTATGAAACTCTTGGTGTTAATAAGGATTGTTCTAAGGCTCAAATACGAAGTGCTTACAAAAAATTGGCAAGGGTGAGTAGATATTGTGGATAACGTATAAATTGCGACGAGTGCTTTGAAAATAATAGCAATTAAACATAGCCCAAAAAATCACCTTTAGCCTGAAATGGCTCTGGATCAATCAGTCCCTGATCGCAGAGAAGGAATGGAACCATATGGAAGTCGGCCTTTCGTAGAGAAGAGTCGGTGGGAAAGAGGTGTCCAACCCGGTCCATTTACATTTGCCAGCGCACTCCTGCCCCATGTCAAAATACAAACTCTGAAACAGGGCATGGAGAAATTTCAGGGGTTAAATTTGACGGGCACCTTTTCCTGTGAAACATTTTTTAGGTGAGGCTAAATTTCAAATATTTCCCTCCAAAAATACAAAATAGTGTTATTTTTATATATGGTCACTGCCAAACAGGCCATAAACCATTTTTTATTTAAAATAAATCATGTTTTGTAATATTTTATTATTATTTATTTATTCTATATGTATATCATTATTACTAGTGGTTTGTTTTATAGTTTTTAATAAATATTTATTTAAATTATTTATTTATTCAATATATATATATAATATATTGTTTTTATTAATGATGTTCTACATTTTTTTAAATTCTTTATCTATTGATATATATACATACATACATACATACATACATATATATATATATATATATGTGTGTGTGTGTGTGTGTGTGTGTGTGTGTGTGTGTGTGTGTGTGTGTGTGTGTGTGTGTGTGTGTGTGTGTGTGTGTGTGTGTATAATTATATTTGTATATATTTATATAATAACATAAATAATGTTTTGTATATTGTATTTTGAATTTTTTTGTTAACGATACATTTTCATGTTTTTATTAAGCTCGACTTATTACATGAACGATTACAATTTATTTGGTTGCGAAGCACTAACATTTATCGATCGTACACATGGCACAATGATTGGAGACTACCTATCACATGTCAGATGACCAACACTGTTGTTAGGCCCTCACCATTATGCTATTCCAACGTCGACTTCGTATCTTTGAGATTGAACGTGTCAACTAGTGTGCAAGAAGAATGGTTGTCGAGGAGCTCCAGATCGTCATATGACAGACAATCATCTATTTGTGCCAAGATCGATGTCAAAATATTCGCCAAGGAGCCATTCTCCAGCTCTAAATTCCTTGTGTTGGGATCCCTCACGTGAAAAATTGAATCCATCTCTAAAGAAGAAGTTTGGCTTGGACTTATCGTCATAGAGGGTTTGAGGTGAAATCAATAGAAGAGTGAAATCCAAGAAGAGCACGCAAGAGTCAATCCACGCTTCATCGTCCATGGCAAGGAAAGTGCGTCGGATGGGGATTACACCCTGGTTGTTTAAGGCCATAATATCTTCCAATTCCTTGTCAATGTACTAGACAAGGCTCGATTCCCAGTCTTGTTGGGCCAGTATAGTGGATTAAAATCCATGGTAATTACTAATTATGGAATAAGATGAATTGATATTTTACGCCAAAAGACGTATTCACCGGGGGAAATCCCCCTTCCCCTGACAAGCGACAGACCATCGATGATCATTTGCAGTTGGTCGACGAAGTACAAACACTCCTCCACCGTACACTTGGCACACATTTCCACAAAAATGTGGCGTAGTAATCTTTTTCATTGTCCACGTCAGCCCAGGATTTAGCAGTGACAAGCGGGTGAGCCCAAAACTATTGTGGAGGTTCATGGTCCTTCTGATCCGACTTGTCCCTGCCCTTGGATGATGTGGCGGCCTAATCCGATGACCTGATCCAATGATTTGAAATAAATTTCTTCTATTATTATGCAAGGAAAATGACAGGTCTGAAAAGGCGCTTAGGATGCGTCGCTCTCCATGTTTTGCTTTGGGTTTTGAAGAGCACCTAACCGGGGTGGTTGGTTTGTTTAACATGGGTCTATTTTTCCCATTCAACTTTTATTTATCTATTAAATACATGGAGAAAAAATAGAAGATACAATACTTTTGAAGCTATACCATTCATATCATATCTTTTCAACCGCAATGTTATCAATCTAAGGAATATCTATATCGAATGCCCTAAAAAAATCTAAAATGTCTACTAACTCTGCAAAACTATAGTTTTCCTCCATTAAACTTGTCATATCAAGAAAATATTTATAATGGCGTACAACATTAGGATAAATCTAATATATATATATAACTTGGAAATCGTAAAATTTCATTATGTCGAAAGGCGTTTGTACATGCGGAATGCTCCAACCCTTCTAACAACCGATGGGACATGGGCGTGAGAGATGAATTGGTCGACAGAAGCGCACACTCACATATGCCCTTCACGTGGTAGCCAATGGTTTAACAGTTAAATATTTTTCAAAATAAGAAACAAATCATTTTTTCACATGTACCTGCTAGAGACTTTTGGAATAGGCCAATGGTTTGACAATTAAATATTTTTTGAAATAAGAAATAAATCAATTTTTCACATGTACCTACTAGAAAATAGTTTTGCTAAATTCATCGGTTGGGGGTTTTGAAGCATAAGTGGAGGAAACCATGGGCTCTACGTCTAACCATTCCTCAACTAACTGTGGCGATGAGGACAGTAACTCTTATGGCGACATGAAGTCCACAAACACAATCCTTTGAGTGGGTGTATTCATTTGAACAAGTCCCAACGATTGCACTTTGGGAATGAACTCGAGCTTCCCCTCCGACCCCATGCCTAGAAATCTCATGCTTTTCTAGGCAACGAAAGGGGCGATGAACCTAGAAAAAAATATTAATTTAAGGAAAGAGAATCAAGAGTGAGCAACAAAACAAATTACCTGAACACTGTCGCATCGAGATGGATCGAGAGGCATCGGTGAGCAGAAGAAGTAGTGTGTCCTCAATGGAACGGTAATGGACGAGAATGATGTGAATTTTAAAGGTGAGGATGTGCAGAACGAAGCTCATGCTCTTTATGACACACTCCCCCTCTAGCCCATCTGTGCTCAAGATGTCATCACCCTGAAGAATTTGAAGATGGATTTCTAATAAACTCCTTTTGGGTAGTTGTCGGACATGGTTTTCAGAACCTACTCAAAAAATTTCAATCCGTGGTGACCATAAAAACCAAGTTTTTCATCCATGGAGGCCTAAACTGTAGCATTCGATGCAAAAAAGAGGGTGAGAAAAAGGAGGAGTAAAAGCATCAAAGTACTGTAAAGAATAAAAAAACAAAAAAAAAAAGAAATCGTGTATTTGCTTGGCAGCTGCGAGTAATGATAGCGATCGATGACGAGTTGGAAAACCACAATCTTCACTTGTTGAAACCCGTTTACTCTCTTTTTCCAGACCAATTTCTCAAAACACCGGGCAGGTGACTCATAATAGGTTGATTATGGATCTTTTGCAACACAAAATTTTCTCTACATCAACCAAAAAGTCATGCTTTGTGCAAATTTGTGGATTAAAACATGTCTTATTGATGGTCTTCTGAGTAGGTGTATTCATTTGAACAGGTCCTGGCGATTCCAATTTGGGAATGAACTCGAACTTCCCCTCTGACCCCATGCTTACAAATCTCGTGCTTTTCCAGACGAAGAAAGGGGCGATCAACCTGTAAAAAAATTAATTTAAGGAAAGAGAATCAAGAGTGACAAACAAAGAAAATTACTTGAGCATTGTCGCATCCCTGGCATGTTTACTTGTGAGCTTCAAGCGTCCAATTTCTAAACATCCTAAAACGCCTCAAACCCAAGCATGCACAATTGAAGAAAGAGTAAAGAAGAAGATGTTTGAGGTGGAGTGGCGAAGCGGTTTGAAAGGTGTCTGCAAGCTGCATAAGCAATGTGTCGTTAATGGAGGGGTGGTGGCCAAGAGTGATGTGAGTTTAAAGGCAAGGGAGTGCAGAATGGAGCTCATGCTCTTTACGACGTGCTCCCCCTCTGGCCCGTCTGTGCTCACGATACCGTCTCCCTAATGAAAGTCGAAGATAGATATATAATATACTCCTTTTTGGTAGTTGTCAAACATGGACTTCAGAATGTACTCATATTTTTGGGATCCATGGTGACCACAAAAAAATTCCATCCATGGAGGCCCAAACTGTATGGTGCAATGTAGAGAAGAAGGCGAGCAAAAGGAGGAGTAAAATCATCAAAATGATGTAAAGAAGAAAACCAAACCAGAAAACAAAGAAATCATGTACTTTCCTAGCACCTACGATAATGATAGCAATTGATGACGATTTGGACAACCTCAAGCTTCGATTGTTGAAACCCCTTTACTCTCTGTTGTTGCAGATCATTTACTCGGTACACCAAGAAAACTAACTCATAATAAGTTGATTCTTTGCGTCAACCACAAATTCGTGCTTTGCGCAAATTTTTTGTTTAAAACATTTTTTGTTAATGTTGTTGTTAGCTCTATCATCGACTTTGTTTACAAAAATCATTCCATCCACCTGGTTCGTCTTTACTTGCCGTCCACAAATTTAATTGATACTTGGTGCTTTATTGTTTGCTTCAATTTCCATTTCCCCTCACCATTATTTCTCTTTCGGCGTTAACATCGCACACCTCACGTGCGATTGCTAGTTTTTATGTGTCATGATGCCTAAATGGATGATGGATCATATCAAATATATGTAGTCCATGAGATGATTGTTTGTCTCATGAAGTGAAGTGGGTCAAAAATCTAGAAATGGTATTTGCATAGTGTTTTGGTAAGTGAGAATGTTGCATAACAAAGAGGGGGTCACAAGACACTTAGTATAACTCCTCAAATAAATCATGCGAGAATTTTTTTGAATGTGAGAAAAAGAAAAAGATTTGGATTGAGCGTGAATATTGCGATGGAGCAGAGGAAATCCGAGGAACATCGAGCAATGGTTTTTGTGATGGATTTGTCATGTAAGGCAAAATAAAAGTGTAATAATCTTCCAAAATTGAAAAGATGTGTGCATGATTTTATAGGAGGGAAATAAAAGTGAATCCTATAACGCCTACAAATTTTTTGCACAAAACTCAAGACAACTTAAAAGTAAAATTGAAAAAATTACTAAATAATTTTTTTAAAACAATATTGGTTGTAACGTTTAGTTTAATTCTAGGTTAACCAATTATCTTGTAACTAAAATTATACTATTCAATTTTCAGTGTGGTTTAAAAATCTCCATTTCTATAATCCTTATTTAATTTAAAAATATAGGTCAAAGGTCATTTAATAGAGGGATTTCAAACTAACCTAAACATCTCTATAGAGGGCTTTTATTCATTCATTTGACTTATTTCTTCATTTTTTTGCAAGTTTATGGGAAGAGAAGGAGAAGGAAGCCATGGAAGTATAATAGAGCTTAGGATGGATGCTCCCATTTTATTTTATTTTTGTTTGCTATTTTATTTTTGTTTGCCAACATTTTGGCTTGTAATTCCATTTTACCCTCTCCTAGGGTTTGATTGTAATTTCATTTGTTAAGCTATTTTATTGTTTTTGCCTATTTGGCAAATGGGCATTTTTCCCTATTTTAGATCTATTTTAAATAAATATTTTATTCATTTAGCACAAAATTGTGTGTGTGTGTGTGTGTGTGTGTGTGTGTGTGTGTGTGTGTGTGTGTGTGTGTGTGTGTTTGTGTGTCTACAAATTCGTATATCATTTTATAGAAATAAAGTATGGGGTATTGTTAAATGATATATATATATTGGATCACGGTTAAGAAAAAAGTTTACATTTGCGTGAATTTATAAAGCTCATTTGTTGTTTGAAAAGTGACAAGGTTGAAATGTTTGGTGGGGGCTCAGCCCCCACCCTTGGCTTTTATTAAAATAGTTTTACATGTGGGGAGGGGGTGGCGGTTGCACGACCCGCCCCCATCCCATATACTATGGGGTGGGGGTGGCGGTGGGGTCGGCGACCCTCCCCCAATCCCCACTAAAAACAAAACAGGTTGGTCATGGGTATTTCACCCCCACGACCCATATTTAACAATACTTTTTTATAAAAACTTTCGACATATATATATATATATATATATATATATATATATATATATATATACATATGTTTAACTCATATAAATTTATAATTAAATTTATACAATTAGATATAATGATAGCCATTCTTTTTGGGTTTGCTTTAATAAATGGCTAATTTATATAGTATAAGGAAGAGCATGAGTTCTGACTAAGTACAATTTTCCAACTTATTCAAATAAAGGAGTTGATAAAACTAGTACAATTCTTTTTTCATTGACCTACTATAGTTTGCAAATGGAAGTATTTCCTTTACTCTAGGATTTTAACTACATTTTTTTTTCATACTAAGAAATGTAGCTAAAAGTTAAAATATTCATCCATATACTAGCTTTCCTTGACTTAACAAAGAATGTAACTATAAATTTTACTATATTCAAAATGTCTTCCTTCGATAAAGCAAGCTGACCATCTACTTTCATTCACCATAACTAATTGACAATCCATTCCCAACAACAAGTGAAATTTCACAAGATTCTCAATGTTTGTAAAATGGAAAATATCACACTTTGGAGGAAATGAACAAACTTATATTGAAAGAAATACATTGCCATTTCAACTCATTTCAAACTTTCTACTTCACCAAAACAATGTAAAATTTGGTAGTTTCCTTTCACAAAACTAACACATTTTAAAATGCAAATTTCTCATTCAAACACTCTTAGAAGAGTTTACAAATTATAGGGATTTTCAAGTAATATAAGAAAATTTCTTTCAAGCATACAAATTTACAATCTTCCACTCAAAGTGGGAATAATAAAATGAACAAATTACAACATAAGGACTTTCAACAAGGCCAAAATACAAATCTCCATTATTTGTCTTCTCCCAACATGTAGCTCCAATCTAGCACTCTTCAATCTTTCAAAAATTGGATCACAATACAAAGAAAAAGGGGTATAGGTGATGCTCTCCACCCAACCTATCATCCAATAAGGGGAGAAGCCATCCCCTTATTGGCCCCTGAGCCCTAACCAAAGAACAATGAGGATCTTGAGAAAAATTTGACAACTTTTTACAAGAATGGCTTCCACAAACAAAATACAATCCACAAAATAACACAACAAACAAAACATACCAACAATCCATTCAAATAAACAACAACTTCAAGGGATTTCTTTAGGAGGGGAGATGGAGAGCTGAAAAAGTGAAAAATGCGAAAAGAGTGAAATTTTTGAATTTTCAAAAAATAAGGTGGTGGCGGGTGTTGGGGGTTTCATGTCAGATTATGGTGTCCTCACAGTGCGGATAGGATTTACGTGGGTGGTGGAAGGAGCGAAGGCTTTCGGGTTCATGAGCGGTCTTCGGATGTGGAAGAGGAAGTGTCTGTGTTGGTAAAAAAACTTGGTGCAAGCATGGCGGTAAATCTATGGTTTCTTTGTTTGGTGCGACGGTGTTGGAAAATATAGTTGCAGGAGGAATGTTTGGTTTTGGAGTCAGTCAAGCCCTCTGCTAGAGCACCTGAGGAGGTCCCTTCTAATATAATTTCAGTTGAGAGATTTAGGTCGCATAGTTTGGAGGAATTGAGGTTGCGGGAATTAATTTTAAAATTGCAACGGAGAGTCTTCGAGATGTCTCTTCCTGCCCTCCCCAAGGAGGTCTGTTTGGATTCTCGGGTGAAGTGGGTGATTTTCTATAAGTTTGTTGGAGCGCACTTCTCTTGGGGAAGGATTTTGAGTTGGGTCACTAGGTTCTGGGGCAATAAAGTTAAACCTAGGGTCAGCTTTCTTGCCAATGGCTTCTTTCAGGTATGTTTCCCTTCCCCTGAGTTGTTGGATCAAGTATATAAGGGAGGCCCCTGGTTCATGAATTCTTCCAGCTTGTACTTTTTCCCCTGGTCTCTGAATTTTGATCCTTAGAAGGAAAACATTTCCCAAACCCCGTTATGGCTTAGCATTCATGGCTTGTCCTTTGAATTCTGAAAATGGTCGGCCCTTAAGTCTATGCGAATTCTCTGGGTGCCTTCGTGCCCATTCGTAACCCTTCACTGAATTTTTGGAGGAAATTAGCGGTGCGTGTCTGTGTGGATATGGATTTGACTGCCCCTTTGTCGACCTCTTTGTGTCTCCAATCTAAGTTCAGTCCTAGGTGATTTTTCATCAAGTATGAGGGGTTGAATGTGAATTACTTCTATTGTGGGAAGATGGGGCACTTGAGTAAAGACTGTGTGGTAAAAAAGACGAAGGATTCTAAGGTTTTTGTTATGCAGAAGGAGGCTTCGAAGGAGGATTGTTTGTTAATTGGAACCGAACCTCCCCTTGGTGAGTATGTGTTTAATCCTCCTCTCGAGCAAGCTAGTAGTTTGGATGCACCTCTTGTTGGGGAATTGTCCCCTCTCTCCTTGTTGAAGGAAACAGAAGAGGTGCATAAGAATTCAGGGGAGCTGGTGTCTCGATTAAAGAAGGGTTTGAACAAGGGCATGTAGACTCTCTAAATAATCTTCAAATTTGGCTTTCGGATAAGGTTGAGGCTAAGATGCTTCAGTCCCTTCTAAGGGGTGGAGATTTGGAGGATGGGGAAATTGAGCTGATATGTTGGTTCCTGATTTGGCTCCATCTAAATTGGTGTCTAGACAGGAGGGTTTAAAGGAGGCCAATTGTGGTTCAACAGGAAAATGGGGTAAAAAATCTAAGCAGGAGGTTTCCCAGAAGGAAGTGGATGCGGGTAAGCAGAGTGTCCTAAATTTTTCCAAAGCTGTGTCCAAAAGGTGAAAGTCCTTCCCACCCAACAATGAAGATCCTCTCTTGGAATTTCAGGGGTCTCAATACCCCTAAAAGTAATGCTTGTTTAAGCATTATCTCTTTTCCTCATATGCGTGTGTGGTGTTGCTTTAAGAAACTAAGATGGCTGTTATGGAGGTGGCAGAATTGTGGGGAAAATTAGTTAAGGGTTGGAAGGGTTTTTTTATGCCTATGGTACCTCGAAGGTTTGGGCTTCTGTGGAAGGAATTCCATGTATGGGTTGATCTTATCTCCCATAATTTCAGTTGGCAGCTGGGTCTTGTCTGTCCTAAGCATTCTCAAACAGCTTTCTACCTCTTCAATGTTTATGGCCTTAATAGCATCATTGGAAAAAGAGTGGTGTGGCAGGATCTCTCCAGGTCTCTACTTCCATTGGAGGATCATCTTATTCTACTTGGGGAGACTTCAATGCTATTACCTCGGAGAAGGATAAGAAAGGTGGTCTTAAAAGGAATCTCATGAGTCCCGAGATAGATTTTTGTTCCTTTATTAGTGATAGTTCCCTTCTTGATATTGAGCCCAAATAGGGGTGGTTCACCTAGAGTAATCATAGAAGGGGTTTTTGTAATATTGTTGAGAGGTTGGATAGGTTCTTAGTTGGTCCCAATTGGTCTCTTAATAATTTTGTTCTAGAATGCTCGGTTCTGCCTTGGTCTGGTTCAGATCATTTTCCGGTGTCTCTCTCAGTTAATATTGATTTTTCTCCTCGTAAATCCCCTTTAAGTTTGAACTTATGTGGTTGAGGGATGCCTCTTTGGAAAGTAATATTAAGTAGTGGTGGAGCTCCTATAAGATTGATGGAACAAAAATGTATGTGCTAGCTCAAAAGCTCAAACTTCTCAAAGGGGACTTGCGGAATTGGAATAGGTTTTGCTTTAAGAATATCTTCCAAGAAAAGGCTAGAGTGGAAGCTGATTTGAAAGCGTTGAATGAGAAAATTTTTTTCGGAATGGGGGAGGAGGAGTATTTGTTGGAGAAATCTCTTCTGGCCAAGCTTGGTGAATTTCTCCTTAGGGAGGAAGTTTATTGGAAGAAAATATCTGAGAGAGTTGTGGCTTAAGGATGGTGACAGGAATTCCAAATTCTTTCACTTTGTTGTTAAATATAGGAGGAGATCAAATTTTATATCTAAAATCAGGAATAGCGAAGGTGTGGTCCTCTCTGATCAAAAGCAGATCTCGGAAGAAGGAGTTTGGTTTTTACCTCTCTTTTAGGTGGCAAAATTACCTCTTTTGAAGAGGAGAAATCCTCTTTTCTGGATAATATCCGTCGTTGATCTCTGATGTTCAAAATGATGCCCTTCTTAATCCATTTTCCTTGGGGGAAGTGGAGAAGGTTGTGTTTTCTATGGCCAAGAATAAAGCATCAGGTCTGATGGTTTTCAGGTGGATTTCTTCCAGAATTTCTGGAGCATTGTAGGTTATGATGTGTGGGTGGCTGTTGAAGAATCTCGAAGGTCTTGATTAGTGCTCAAAACACTGAATTGCTCCTTTATTAGTATTTTCCCGAAAAATACTCAGCCTTCTTCATTTTCTGACTTCAGGCATGTCTCCCTGTGCAATACAACATACAAAATCATTTCGAAGGCTATTTCTTCTAGGCTTAAAAGTGTGTTGGATCCTCTTATCTCTCAGGAGAAAATCGGGTTTATGCCTAGGAGGTCAATTTTTATGGTATTTTTCTTTCCCATGAGCTTATTCATTCTCTTTCCAATAACAATTCTTTGGGTATCTTTGATAAAGTTGGACATCAGCAAGGCCTATGACAAGATCAATTGGTGTTTCCTTATCAGGGTGCTCAAGAAGTTTGGTTTTTCAGAACAGTTTTGTAACTGGGTTTTTAGTTGTATTTCAGGCCCCTCTTTCTCTGTATTAATCAATGGTAATGTTAAAGGTTTATTTGAAGGTAATCGGGGCATAAGGTAGGGGACCCTCTGTCCTCCTTTTTGTATATTTTGGTGGCGGATTCTCTTGGCAAGTCCATTTGCAAACGGATTCGAGAAGGTAAACTGCAGGGCCTAAAAATTATGGAGGGGTTGAACCCTATTTCCCATCAACAATTCACGGATGACACCTTTTTGTTCAAGTAAAGTCAATGTTCAAGAGGCCAAGGAGGTGAAGGGGTTTTGGATGCTTATGCTTCTTGTTGGTGATCAAGAGGTCATCCTTCTTAAATCCTCCATCTTCTTTTTTAATGTTCCTCCTCTTCTGGAGGCTAGAATTTTGAGAATTATTGGTTTTAAAAAAGGATCCCTTTGATCAAGTATCTTGGTGTCCCCCTGTTTTGTGGCTCAGGAAGATCTTCTCTATGGAAGGATCTCCTTTCTTTGGTGAATTCGAAGCTGAGCTCATGGAAAGGGAAGTGGTTGTCACTGGCGGGGAGATTGGTGCTTATCAAGTATGTTCTTTGTGCCTCCCCTCTCTATATGCTATCCATTCTTAAAATTCCCAAAGGTGTTCTGGAGAAGTTGATTGGGATTATGAGAAAGTTCCTTTGGCAAGGTTCGTCGAAGATAGAAAAATTCCTTTGATCAGTTGGGATACTTTTTCAAAACCCAAAGACCTTGGTGGTGTCGGTATTCTCAATTTGGGTCTCCAAAATTTGGCCCTTGGTGCCAAGCTTGTCTGGAATCTCCTCTCGAATCCACGTAGTCTTTACAATCAGGTGGTGGAAAAAAGTATTTGGGTGCCCATCTTCTGAATCTATTCTCCAAATTGCGAACCCCCTCGTGGTTCCCACATTTGGAATTTCTTGGTAGAATGCAGAGAGGTTTTTCTTTATAATGCAACCTGAAATATTGAAATGGAGACAGGGCACTTTTCTGGGATGATCCTTGGAATGGTTTTCTTGTGCTTGGGGATTTCCCTGAGTTTGGGGAAATCAAGATACTTTTGGTCGAGGAGTGGGGTCCTTATGTCTCTAATTATGGCGAGGCTCGATAATACTCATGATTTGATGTAATGGAAAAGAATTGATCACCTAAATATCTCGAGGAAGCCAAAGATATGTTTTTGTTTTGTCCTACAGGAGCGAAAAATTATGCTTTCTGGGGGTAAGGATGAAATTGTCTAGAATGCGTCCTCTTCTGGGAGGTATTCCCCAAGTTGTGGTTACAAGTTGTTGCATGTTGAGATGAGAGCGGAGGATCAGATTTGGAAAGCTTGTTGGACCTCCTCTTGTCCCCTAAAGTTGGCCTCTTTGCTTGGATGGCCTTCAGGAAAAATCCTCACTCAGGAAAGAAGGAAGTGGTATGGGGTTCATGGGCCTCGATTTGTTTTCTGTGTGAAAAGCATGAGGAGGATCGGGATCATTTATTGTTGCATTGTCCCTTTGCGTTGAATGTTGGAGTTGGTGTGTGCGTTAGGCTTAATCTTCCTTGGGTTCAACCTTCTTCCCTTCCTGAGGCCATTTTGGCATGGCCTATCAATTTGCATCAGGGCACTCTCTCCTCTATCTGGTTATGCAGTATTGTTCTTCTCCTTTGGCATATTTGGTGGGAGAGAAATAAAAGAATCTTCAGAAATGAAAATAATTTGGTCGAGCGAGGTTATTCTCAGGTTGGAATGGGCTATCTCTGAGGTCTGTCTCTTCTAATTGGTCCCGCTTTCATCACTTTTCTAATTTTGACAAGGAAATTGAGAAGCGGTGGCCAAAAATTGTTAAACCTAGGGATGGTGCCTAGAGCATTGCAGATTCCTTCTGCTTCGCTTCGCAGACATGCTAAGTGGAATCCCTCCACCCCGGGGTTTCACAAGCTCAATTTCGATGGTGTGGCTAGGGGAAACTCTAGTGTCTCGAGTGTTGGTTACATTGTTGAAACGAGTTGGTTCAAGTTCTTTGGGGTGAAATATTTCAAGCTTCGTGATGGCACATGTAATTCAAGCGGAACTATAGGCTCTAAGCAAGGGTCTTGATTTGGCCTCCTCTTTGAAAGTGGATAACTTGGAGATCGAAGGGGACTCATTAGTGATTGTTAATACAATCATTAAAAAGAAAGCTATATCGTGGAAATTAGATTTGGGAATCAAAAAAATCTTATGGCAACTAGAGAAGTTTAATACCTAGCGTATTAGGCACATGTTTAGGGAATGCAATCATTGCATAGATAGGTTGGCTAACACGGGGATCGAGCAAGTACAAAAGGAGAAAGTGGCCATTAATGTTAAAGAGTGGGATGGATTGGAGGTGATGGTTTCACATGAAGCGGCTTTAAGTGGATCTGCCATCGATTATGTGCTTGTGTGAGGAGATTAAGTCTCCAATGGCTTCCCGTGATTTCCTCGAATTTCCTTGAGTTGTGACTGTGGGAGATGGCGTTTCGGACCAACATCATGGATAATCATCTGAAGTGGATCTTTCTGATCACCTATGTGGAAGACCTTGAAGCCATTAAAGTAATTTTAGGGGATGTTTTTATGTTGGAGGAAGGGTGGTCGCATATAAACTATGGGGTTGCTTTTGTCTTTGTGGAGAATCGCTAATTATTCTTCCTTTGAAAATGGATGCTTTAAATCTAGATTTGCATTAGCTTCGCCATATTTCGTGGGAATTTGGTGTCCAAAGTGGCTAATTGTTATCTAGCATTCTGGGTGGTGGAGGATTCGGCGCAGGTTTTCTGTGGTGGAAGTGGGATTTTTAAATAAGCTGGAGAAGTGGTTTGGTGTTTTGTTGGTGTTTACTAAGAAGTTGATTTTTATGCATAGGATCATTACGCGTGAGTTGCATCTATCTTGTCCTCCCAAATGTGCAAGCTCTTAGCTCTCCGCTAGAACCGGTGTTGTCCGAGTGGGCCAAGCTGCAGGATGATGTTGGTGGTGCGTACTGACTTCCTTTCATTTGGGATGGGTAAATTTTAAAGCATTGACATGATGAAAGTGGAACTAAAGGAGGAAGGCAGGTTAGGGTCAGGCATCCTAGGTGTCATGTGTCTCTATTTCAATGGAGTGGGGATTAATTCCCTTCATGTAAAGCCTTATAGTTATAGATTAATCAATTAGTGTTGGCTTTTGTTCATAATATCCAGCTATTTTTGGTAGTTTGTTTTGACACTATTTTCTGACTTCTCGAGGCTTGGCCTCTTCTTTTTTAAATAAGGAGCAGGTACCTTCAACCCGCTTTATCTATCAAAAACAAAAAAACAACAACTTCCCAACAAACACAAAGGCTTGACTACAACAAGCCAACAAGGAGCAATGGAATATGGGCACCACCTCATTTTTCCTCCCAAGTGAATTATAAGTTTCACCCAAATCCTCCATGTGCAAAATATAACAACAAAACATCATTATCTCTCCCTTGCAAGTATGCAAAAATATGACCATGTTTTCCTTTTCACTCCCCATAGGTGAAACTCCCAATCACACTCCCTCAAAATACATGCCTCATATCTCCCTTTTCCCTCCCCAATGGTCCCATAAATCCATCTCCCACACCCAACTTAAGGCAACTACCCAACCACACAAAAACAACCACATTCACAACACTCATACAAACTTAACAAGCACAATTTTTTCACATCTACAAATATAATAAGAAAAAAAAACAACAAAGGTGGAGCCTACCTCTCCATCAAGATTCCAAGATAACTTCACTCCACAATGTTTTAACACCTTCAAGCCAAACACACTCCAAAAGCAACTCTAACAAGCTCCCAAATCCAAAAGTGCAAGAGAAAGAAAATGAACAAGTAACCCCAAATCCATCAATAAATAGAAATGGGATGTGAGGATGATGAGATGGCTCCGAGTAGGATGTCAATTCATCAGCCCTCCACTCAATACACAATTCAAACACCAAGTCCAAGACAATAAATGAACATGTAAGACTTATGACAAGCCCACATGACACTCAAACTTGCACACCAAGTCTACAAGGAAAAATTAATTGTGGTAAGTAGGAAAGTGCAATTATTTTCACCATTTTACACTCCAAAATGCATAAATAAGTCTAAAATTAACTCCCATACCATAGGTAGGGTTGTTGGGTAAATTTAAGAGGCATGAGACAAGCTTAGCTTGTCCCACAAGCCTCCAAAAAGGCCTCCCAAGTCAAAATCCGAATTTTGAAGTTGGGGAAGAGGTACATAACACAAAAACCAACACAAATCTAACCTACATCCACAAGATTTCAAGGACCATCTACCCTCATAACTATCCAATTGTCACATCCTTATTTTAGTTAACAAATTAAGTTGGATTAGCTTAATTAAGACACATTATTAATTTCTAATAAAGTGACTACAATTTCCAATAATTAAAAACATAACACAAAATAAAATACACACAAAAATTAAAAGAAATGAAACATTACCCCCATGGCCACACATGTGAGGTCACCCCTATGGGAAACCTCCTAACTAGGCATGCAACAACACAACATAATATTATACACAAGTTGTCAAATTTTGGCCATGTTGCACAACACTCGACATCCTTCCGTGGTTAGTCCCTTATCCCCTTTCGATGTATGTGATAAAATGTTTTACAACACAAACAAAATACCTCTCTGGCCTTACGGCTGTATCAACAACATCGAGACAAATATACATATAAAAATCAATAATCATCATCCAAAATTAGCAATTCTATCATCTATCATCATACAATTAATTCAATTTTGGCATCCATAAAATCATAATTCTACTCAAAACATCCAACATAGGCTATGCATCCAGAATATGACATGTTAGTATAAAATCAAAATATTGCAAATCAACATATATAACTGTCTATCATCACCATCTAGTGCATCATAATAAAAATGTAAATCACAAAATGTCAATAGTCTAAATATCTGCATAGTCCATCATCTACTGATCAAAATATAATACTCAAAATGTCTAAGTATCAATCCAATAGTAATAACATCATAATGAAATAGTGTCGAAGAGGAGTGGGCACTATAAATCCTGCATGAGACCAATATATATGGAAAGGGTGCGATGATTTGCATGGAATTTTTGGAATATTTAGTGCACATTCAAGTGTATAGATGTTGTGGGCATAAAAGATAGAGAAAGCATAAATGGGTGCAATCAAATACAGCCAAGGTCTACGAAATTTCTTATAATCATAGATTTGTGTAAGAGATGAGGTAGAGTTGGAGCCTAAAATTTATATTACATTAAAAAAATCGAGAAGTTCCATAATTTTACATGTGGAATTAGGGACATGTTCTGAACATAAAAATATATGGCAAATAATATGGAGAATATTCTTAACACTATTTTAAGGAAGTGCGATGAACTAAGAATCGATGGTTTACTTGAAACAAGAATAAAGAGAACACTCATAGATTACGCATCATCAATATAATAACAAAATATGGTATATTAGCTTTGCGATATGATATATTCGATTGAAATATTTTCAAATAGCCCGGTGTGTGATAAATGGATTTATTTACCTTGTCTTATAAATTTATATTTTAGCTTAAAGACAACAAATTGAGTACGGTTTGTTGTGTAGGTTTATTTTATTTTTAAAGTTTTTATTATTTTAGTGGGAATGGATAGAGGGGAGGCTTAGGCATTTCTATGTTGTCATCTAGAATTTTTTAGCCTGAGAGATACATTTGGTTTCATTCATGGTCTTTCTCTACTAACATTTGGATGTTCATATCCCGAAGGACATTATTGAAAACACCCTTAAGGTGAGAAATATTTTGAAACACTTTAATTTTAGTAATCTATCTTACTTTTTAAAGTTTTTTAGGTTGGAAACTAGATTAGCCAAGTTACAAGATGGGTTAGAAAAAGTGGCATGAAAGTGAGGTCTAACTTCTCATAGTATCTGAAAGGAAATAATAGTAGAAATTTTTTATAACTCTTCTTAAGTGTGGAGATATTTCTAAATATGCATAAGAAATTTGAAATAAAGATTAAGTAATTTTTTTAAATATATAAAACAACCAAAAAGATTACAATGCTCATTTTCAACTCACCAAATTTCCTAAAGTTCAGAAATTTGGGTCATTGGAATGTATAATTGTCAACCATTGTTCAAATCAACATAAAAATAAGTAAAAAATGTGTCAAATAGTGAAACAAGAATACTTATAAAAATTTCTAACAGGGAAAGAACCTAAACTAAGGCCTTGGCGGGTGCAAGCTTATTGAAAACTACTAGAGAAAACCTAGAAATAAGGAAATTATGTACAAGTTATAGGTTTCTTACAACCATTTCACATTTAGATGTTGCATGAAGGATGAATCGGGTATAGAAATAAGTTTTGATGATGTGTGCATTGATTGGTAATGTAACATTCTCAACATTGATGTTATTTAGAACTAAGGTGTTATCACCTAGGATTTTGAAATTTAGAGAGGCAAAGCCAAAGCTTGTCAAATTTCTTGTGATTCCTCATTTTTATGCATCTTATCACATAATAGTACTAGGTTATGTATTTAGAATGCTTTCATATTTTTAATGGTAAAACAAAATTTTGACAACCTCTTGATGCGTAATAAAGTGAGTATGGACTTCATCTCATTTATGATATAATTACATCATGTTAAGGAGTCTAGCATCAAATTTCTCATTCTATCCTAGGTATTATTTTATTAATTTTATCATGGGGATTTTTAGGGGATTAAATTCTAAAAAATTCATCATGGATCCTCATCTCATGGGGGTTCCAAGTAGTTAAGAAAACATGCAAGTTTGTGACTTCCTAGGTGCAAAAGTGATGACCTACAAATTGCCAAGAGAAAGGTCTCATGGGAGTGCACTTTTATGTCCCCCATGTCCCTTTTCACCCCTGGGAAAATCCAATGGTACATTAAATGATCAAAAATTCTCAAGGGGATTTCATCATGAGAAAGTGGACTTTTGTAAGTGAAACACATAACTTTGCACCACCTAATAATATAAGTTGTTGTTTGAAGTTGCGAAAGGGCCTGATTAGATTATGGGGTGCACTTGTGTGTCCCTATTGTCCATTTTCACCTTGGGGATGATGTGATAGGACAACAAGGTTGAATACAATTTCTCAAGACTTTTCCATTTGTTGATATCATCCCATTAATTTCATTTTAGAACAATTTGTGAGTGTTTTTCTACCCGGGAACATGGAATGGTGTTTTGGGTTCAAACCTAATATAATTTTGAATCAAAATCACCTTTTGAGATCATCCAAACCAATTTCAAGATCCAATTCCTTCTAAAAAAATCAATGCATGTTCCACTTTTGACTCGAAGGGGCAGTTGTAGTGTGATGGATTAACATAGAATACCTTGAATATTAGAAAAAAATGTAAGTTCATCATCTAGAGAATTCCAAGATATTTCCATTGAGTATTTTTGATCTTATAACTCCTCCCAGAGCTCCCATAATCTTCATATCAAGGTGGCTTTCTCCATTTATACCTTCATATCATGTGCCCAAAATGACCCAGATTTTGCTTAACTTATTCCCAACATCAATTATCTCCATAGATTTTCCCTAAAATACCTTGGGTCACTTCATTTTTCTCTTGTACAAATCCCATATGGATTGAGTCTTCCCTATCAACTTTTGGAGGATGTCCATATGCTACAATATGGCTAAAAATAGTCAATTTAGTGCTTTAGAGAGCACTATTCCACCTCAAAGCATAATCTTATCATGAAATCAACTTGAATACATTCTCCTACACATAAAACACACTTGACAACCATGTTAGAGAATTCTCTTTATCCAGAGTGAGAATGATACTGAGACATGTAGGGGTTGTGTGAGTGATGAGTTTGCTAAATAAAAGGTTCACAATGACTGGGAGAGGGGTTTTCAATTAGTGGGATCATTTTGCATGACAATAATAGGCTCGATAAGAAGCTATGTGGCATATACGCTTGAGACATTGGATTATCTATACGTCCCAATTTACAAGAAGCTAAGTACAAGTAATTTTATTTCCTTTAGTTGAGTTCTCATTTATTACTTGTATAAATTTCCTTTTATTTCAATATATCGTGTTTATTTCTTAAAGACCATCTCACATTACACTATTGTGACACATGATAATCTTTGGTTGAGGTATATGCATACACTTTACTAATGATTTATATTTGCAATTTGTTGGCACATTAACCTCCTTGAGTGTGTTCCTTAGGTGGTTTACTAGGAGAGGGTTTCATCGAGTAGCCTAAGGTATCAATTAAATCTATAATCAAAACATATATTTATGTGCTAAGTGGGTAGTTTGTGCTCTTGAAGGAAGTGAACTTTGTGATTTTATTGAGACATTATATAACCAAGTATTTCCTTATGGAAAAGCCTCGTAGAGAAATATAGTATCTCAAATTTTTCCCATCACCTAAACTCCTATAAAAATTGAGGGATATTTCATGGATAAAAGCATCTACATATCAATTGAGTTTATCAACACTTATTTTAAATGGGATGGACATGATTTTTGGTCTACTCTACATTTTAATGAGAAGTATTTATGGTGGTCCCCTATTGTTCCTTGTAGTTATATAACACTTGCAAATAATTTGGAAATCAAAGCCATTGATTTTTCAAAAAATTCATATTACCACCATTCATGATCTTGTTCCTTTAGGGATTAGATTTTGTGGATTACAACTTAAAGGAAGTCTCATATTTTTTCTTCAATGTTATGATTGTGTACACCTTATTTTTTACACTTACTAACATTTTCTCTTTGCATGTTGGTGGTGTATTAATCTCCTTTAGTGTGTGTATTAAATGGCCCACTAGAAGGGAGGTTTGGATTGGTTAGTAGTACCTCATGAGATATCGTTTTGGCACTTTCCTTATTTTCTGATGTGCCTTCCTACGACACCTAATACTCTCAATACTACCATATTCCCATATCACCTTCAAATACCCCTCATACCCTTTCCAAGTATTTTCTCTACCTCCATTATCTTCTTCCCATGCCTTTTATGCGGTGTTTATATTATTGCATCACCCATGGTTGATGCGATCTAGTAGAAACTTGTTTCTAAATGGTCAATATTTTCAACTAAGTGAGATAGTGATATTCTCTTATAAATAGGTATCATTATTATCATTATTTTGATATATCATCACACGATCTACTCTACCTTGGCATGCTCTTAAAGGATTAATATGCTAAGAATCTTAGAGGAGCTTATACCTAGAGGTTTTCATTAGAGCATTAGGTTACTCGGATCCATAAGTATAGGAGATACACCAACGAGGTCTACCTTAGTCTTTGGAGTCTCCAACTTTGGTCTACTTAGGTCTTCTACCTATTCTTCTTATGATCCACCCATGACATGCTCTCTCTCACAAGGTGTCGTGACCCTAGATAAGGTTAATACAACAACAATGTCTTCACAAATATAAGTATCCCTAGATCATAACTCTTTCATTTAATTTATCATGTAATAGACTATGATAGTGTAGTCATAAAATCATGCACTTTAGACATGTATTTATCTCGGTTTCATACTACTATTTAGAAGGTTCTTGAGTGAAGAAAGTATTAATTAACCCTCATCCTTTGGCCATCTTACTTTTTGTTTTACTCATTGTCATTCTGCCTATTTTCGTCCACATGCTTAGTTTGTTTAGATCATTTCTTGATATTTTAGCCTCATTTTGAGGCCAGGGGAGTACTTAGGGCATCCATGGGTGCCCTGGTCTCACCAACAGGCGCCCAATCCTTTCAAACTTTCCCGCCACTTTTTGGGATCTTTCTAGCCGTTTGATATCTTTATCTTTCTTATGGTCATCATTTTCGGGGTTAATTGTGAAATTAGAACAAGATAACCCTATAAATATAAAGTTATGGGACCATAATGAGGGACCTAGCATCACTTACTACCATCACTCTATCTAGAGTTCCATCCATCCATTGCATTGGAGATCACTTGCATCCACATAGCTCCATCACCAAAGCAAGAGGATAGGACATCTGCATCACACTTCATAAGGGAGGATTTTATTCTATTCCATGCACACATTCTATTACATTTTCTACACATAGTTATTTCTCGCTACTTGATAAAGTGTGGTGACACAAGAGCACCTAGAGCATGATATGTACACACTCACGAACTACATTTGGGTGCGAAATGCGGTGAAGCGTTTAGAGTAGTAAGCCCACTATTGTGGTAGTTGAGGTCAATCGACCCATTCATTTGCATCTTTATTTTTAGGGTTTTAATACTTCTTTTGGTTTTTACATATCTTCAAATCATCTTGGATTATTGATGACACTTGCACAGGACAACTAATCTTATGTGACACACGGCGAATGTTCCGAGATCATCTTCCGACCACCTGTGAGATCCGGGTTTGGAGCTTTTTCAAATAAGCAGGATGTATGTTCTACATACCGGAGTGCACATGGGTGCCCTAGTCCCTTTCCCAAGTGCTCCGAGTCCATTTAGATATTCGAGATACACCTTTTAGGACTTACATATAATTTTTTTCTGCTCTGTTTTCTCCATTCACATCTCGACAAGAAGTTTTTATCAGCTGATTTTTTTCCTCTTTCCTCTTGCACACTTAGGGTCTTATTTCTATTAGCTTAAAATTATTTATTTACTTTACATATTGCTTTAGTACATTTATTTGTTGCGTTTTATGTCCTCCTAGATTAGATTAACTACCTTATCACTACATAGTTAGTCCATTTTTAGTTAATCATTTTGGTGAACTTTGACGTGTGAATTTTTACGCTTTCTTTTAATTTATGCATGTTTCCCATAACTTGGTCATTTTGGATCTCTTCAATATTGTGAGATCCCTTCATTTACCCATTTATTCCTAGGTCAATGGTTGATACCACTACCTCTATGGCTGAAAACCCTTTAGATAACTCCAATTGTGTTCCTCTCCATGAAATTGAAGCCTCTGATAGTGAAAAATCCTATGATGAAGACACCAATGTTGACCAAGAGCAACTTAATGTTCTTATTGAGTTAAGGCAAAGCTCTGCACAAAAACCCCACTCATCTTTCGCATGTCTTACACACTTTAATTTCCACTAAGCGAGCTCGTGATGCTCCCACTTTTTCATGGATTCTTCAGCTCCCATGGTCTCCACTCCACTTATTTATGTTTTTGTTCCTATTATTACAACTACTGCTCCCATCACACACCCTGCCACACCTAATATGCAACTTGGCTCTTCTTCGAACACTCCGATTTAACATCTTTATATCAAGATCTACAAAATCAAATTTTCCAGCTCCAATTTACTACTTCTCAAGGATCACCATTTCTAGATTCTACCTCATTATTACATACCCCCTTCACACCAGCTATCTCCTCTTATGCATTTCCACCCAACTTCCTATCTCCTAAGTTACCCATTTTTAAAGGCCATGGTGACCCATAAGAGCATCTCCACGATTTTCATGTAGCATGTCTCGATTACGTGGATGATCACACCATTCTCACTAAGCTTTTTCCTCAAAGTTTACAAGATTATGTGATGTGTTGGTTCTATGACCTACTTGTCCATTCAGTAGTTTCTTTCACACATCTAGTTGATGTCTTTCTCACACATTTTCTATCAACATTGGCTCTAATATTTCTTATGCTCAACTAGCACAGCTCAAACAAGGGCCCAATGAACACTTATCTAATTATGTTTTGCGCTACAAACATAATTTAGCTAAGATGACTAATGTCCTTGTGGATTCCAAGCTTCAGGACTTATTTATTCAGAGTCTATTACCATCGCTTCATGAGAGCATTCTCTTTGATACATCTTCCTCATTCAACCAACTTTGTCAAAATCTCAATCTTCATGAGACTAATCTCCTCACAATAGGGAAACTTAAATATCAGGAACACGCTTCACTCTCTACTCGTTTTCTAAATAATCCACCATCCAAATCATCTACAACTAAACCCATGGATAGACAAACTCGTAAATGTGGTCTCTACTCCTAAGGAGCTTTGACCACTGAATACATATGTACTTTTATTAAGTTTAGTACACCACCGAGCATTTTTCTACCATAAGTCATCAATAATAATCTTATTACCTTACCATCACCTCTACATCTTCACCCAAAGGGTGTAATTTCAATGAAATCTCTTATTTTGATTATCACCAATGTGTAGGACATTCCACTGATCGGTGTTTTTGGTTACGACATCTCATTCAAGATCTACTTGACAATGGTCAAATTGAGCTTCCGGAATCTACAACATCCACACCTACTAATGAAAATCATAAACTTAAGATTTTTAACAACCCCTTACCCAAACATGATACAAAAACAATTGATTCCTCTGCTAATTATGCTTAACATAGTACCTTCTCCACCAGGAGATCTTGATTTCTTAATCGCTAACATTGAAGCTTCACCACCAATAATTTCTTTTTCCAACACCGATTATCACGCTACGTTTACATCTTTCCATTTACACATTCATACCTTTTTTGGCTTGATATCCATCAACAATACTAAGTTTGACCCCTCATGGCCCATTAGTGCATGTTTTATGTCCCTCCTTAAGGCTATCGGTTATCCTACATCACAAATTGAGTATCCCTTCCACAAGCCCTTTGGTGTTGTTAAGTTACATGTCACAGTTGGTCCTCTTACACTATTCATTCCTTTCCTCATTGGAAACATTGTTGAGGGATGTAACATGCTTCTAGGCCTTAATTGGATTCATCGCTCTCAATCTATCATCTCTATGAATCACTTGCGACTCAAATTCATTCACCAAACACAAGTCATTTCCATTAACAGTATACCTCCATTTACTCCATGGTCATCATCCCCTCATATGATAGTTAGTACATCGTCTCCCTCTTTTAACACACCTCATTCTATGTTGCTTAAAACACAATCTCCTCCTCATTCATCTACAAAAAACTCACATCTACATGACTCGGTCATTCGCTAGTCCTACACATAGGCATAGGATTATTCCTAGGACAATCACTGCATCTCGGCGTTGATCACCATCTAAACTTATTCCACATATTTTCACATCGCCTTCGCACTTCGCATCATATATATCTCCATCCCGATACATTTTACTACACCACGACCTTCATCCTATATTCATTCATCACATGCACATAGACTTCATTCACCAACACAACATTTTTCTACCATACCACCATTATTAGATCATGGCCCTACTCTCCCATCCTCATTGATCGGGTGGAGGACATGTGTCCTACACTATCATTGGTTAGCTCACTCATTTATATACGCTTGGGGGCATATGACTTCACATTCCCCGTCTCTCATATCATTTTTGCCTTCATCATCTTTGTATTTTCATATAGATACTTTCATCACACATGCTAGCACCATTGTTACCTAATGACGCACTCTTATGCTTTGGTTCACACTTGACTATTGAGGGATTACTACCACACTGAACCCCACACACTGCACTATAGGCATTACACATTGCATTTCATCACACATCACGCGTCATACACCATACATTCAACATTTAATTTACAAAAAAATCACATATATACATCACACATCATATTGTTCTTCATCTTACATATACCATACTTATATCACCCACGCGCTTTACTATCATACACTATTCATCCTATGCATTACATACACTATCAGGATATTTATACATATTTTCTTACATCCTATACATAGCCATATACCATACATCATACATTGTGCATTTCTATATCATACATTTTCTACATACTATACTAGTCTTCATTACACTCGAGTCTAGCCTTATTCCATCTTACACACCACATTTACTAATCTATCTACATATATTACATTATACATTGCATTTTTCACATTTCCATACACCTTCCATTGCTTTTACACACCACGTATTTACATATTTTACTCGTCACATGGTTGTCACCTATACTAAATTGTTTTCTATGTGTTGTACTCACTACCCTATGACACACTTTAGATCCTCAGTCCATACTTTGATTGTTGAGGGTTTACCAATCAAATTGACCTTACACTCATCACACGTTTACTATTTTACCTTTCATCATCGGACGTTTACAACTTAGTGAAATACGTTTTAAGATAAATCATCACCTATTTCTATCATTTCGTAGTGGTATACACCTTAGGTTGCATCGCCACTCCCTTGTTTCATCTTGTAGTGACAAGCGATTTAGGCTAAATAGTCATCTATTTTCTATCATTTTGTAGTGGTATACACCTTAGGTTACATCACCACTCCCTCATTTCATCTTATAGTGATATACGCTTAGGATAAATCATCACTTACATATTCATCTAGTCGTGATATACACTTCGGCTATAGGGTTCACGCACACATCATTTCTAGGTCATATTTCACCATTACACCCACACATTCATCACAACGCATTAGACACAACAAAACATCACTACTCGACCATTTCCCAATGATGCACTCTCATTTACGGTTCATTCTTGATTGTTGAGGGGGAAAACAAAATGAACCTCATTGCATACACTTCCATTCACTCAGGGGGCACGCGACTCCTATCATTCCATCTTACATTCCATTTCATCCATCCACCACATATTGCATTGTCTTTGGGGCATTTACTCTTATTTACTAGTGTTTTACATTATCACTTTACTACACATGTTAGATTGATTTCTTATATGTCATTATCTATACCATCCACACATGCACGTTCACACCTTTTTCTAGTGTGATCACAGATACATGTCTCTTTCACATTGCATGGATGTTCACCTTCTACCCTTCCTATATTAGTCGTTGGGTGCATCCATGTTTGTCTCTCATAGGTGTTATTGTTTCATTTTGTACTTATCACTTTAAATTAATTGGTTATTCACGCTTTGACATATTGGTTATTTCTCTAACATGCTAATGGGTGTTCCATGTGTGCAGCACTTGTTTTGTAGGATTACATGTTTCCATGACTATGTGTTTGCTTCTTTTTTACGGGATTTTCCCTATGTTTTTGTGCACACTTGCTTATTGTTTATGACCATGATGGCCTTGCATGTCTTGTGACATCATGAGTGATGTCCCATGTTTACAACCTACTTTATGCGGTTTACTTGTCTTCTTGCATGTTTACACTATTGTGCTTGGTAGTTTTTACATTGTCTGCATACTTTACACTTATCTTCTTACATGCATGTGTTTTCATACTAACACTTGTTTTGGCTAGCCATCATTTTTGTGTGCACCTTGGTTTCTACCAAGCACATTCCCTTCCCCCTGTAGGGTAGAGTTATAGAGTACATGTGGTTGGTCCTCTTTTGGGGTTGTATTCTCCTATCAACGACGTCACATGCACCCCTAAAGAGGGGGGCATCATTATGGTTTTACATACTAACACAATGCATTTACACTAGTTCATTTAGTGCACTTTCCACCCTTGGCATTATGGGTTTACATACAACGATTGGGTTCAGACCAGTCTACAAGCCCCATACACAATGACTTTTACAGGACATGGTGTCCTTAACATTCTAGGAAGTAGTTATAGGTTGGAAGCTACAGTGGGTGTGCTTCTCTACACTACTCCGGCCAGTGCCATCAGATCACCCAAAAACCAGGATGATACAAAGATCTCTTCACAATTCAGGGAATCAGTTAGAGCTTAGAGGACATAGAGCATTTCCTCCCTACACTTCTTCGGCATATGGTGTCGATCACCCAAAATAGCTCGTTAGTACAAGATATCCTTATACACTCTTTCTCTCGACATGGATCAAGTGCAAATGTTCCATTTACACTTTTCTTTTCACGTATTTTACATTTTTGTATTTTACACATTTCATATACATGTGTATTTTACATAGAGTTTTTACACTTACATAAAAATTTGACTACTTGATCATTTTCTCCTTACAAGTCCGACCGTATGAGAAACAAGTAGTCAAATTGGGGAAACAACAACAATAATGTCAACAACAACATTCTGCGACAGCACATGCTTTACTAACCATGTATGTACATTAGACCTTGTTGCAGTGTAAATGACTACACATGCATTCCACTTTAGGTTCTCTCTCATCATTTTTCTGTTTTCATTTTTCATCTTTAGTTTCCATGCTCCTCCACCTTTTTGTCATTCCATGCTTTTGTCTAGTCCTTCGGTGCATTTCTACTACATTTTTATGGACATCGGGTGCACATCTCTATCTACTTTATATTACCGAGATTTCGATCACCAACATAAAGTGGGGGAAATGTAGTCATAAAATCATGCACTTTAGACATTTATTTATCCTAATTTCATACTACTATTTAGAATGTTCTTGAGTGAAGAAATTACTAATTAACCCCCATACTTTGGCCATATTATTTTGTTTTAATTTGTCATTACTATTGATTTTTGGCCCACATGCCCAGTCTATTTCGATCATTTCCCGCTATATTAGCCTCGACCAAGGCAGCCTTTGGGCTAATCTTGGGGCACCCATGGTCGCCCTAGTCCCACCTTGGGTGCCATAATCCTTTTCAAACTTTCTAGCCACTTTTTGGACTCTTTCTATTCGTTTGACATCTTTATCTTTCTTGTGGTTGACCTTTTCGAGGTTAATTATGAAATTATAACAAGATAAACCTATAAATATAAAGTTATGAGACCATAATGAGGGACCTAGCATCACTTACTACTATCACTCCATATAGAGTTGCATCCATCCATTGCATTAGATATCACTTACATCCACATAGGTCCATCACCAAAGCATAAGGCTAGGAAACCTGCATCACACTTCATAGGGGGATTCTATTATATTCCATGCACACATTCTATTACATTTTCTACACATAGTTATTGCTCACTACTTTATAAAGTGTGAATGGCACAAGAGCACCTAGGACATGACATTCACACGCTCACTTGAACTACATTTGGGTCCAAAATGTAGTGCAATGCTCAAAGTAGTAAGTGTTAGTGCAAATCAGCGGCACCCACGGATGCAAATCAGGGTTCTAAGTTGATGTTTCAGGCATCCAGTGTGATTGCACAACATTGAATCCTCTCTCCAAGTGTGGGACTTGCAAAAATGAGAAAGGAATCTCCAGAGAAGGTTGGTTCCTGCTCCTAAACTACCTGCCACAAGCTATTCCAGTGCAGGCAAGCTAATCTAATCCTAATCTAACCACCAAGGAGACAGGGAGAGAGAGAGAAGAGAAAAAGAACAAAAAGCCTACACTAAAATGGTGATACACCAGAGAAGGAGAATGTTGAACATCTATCAAAACTACCATGGAACAAGGAGAGGTGAGCAATGGGAAGGATGGACAGATGCATCACAAACCCAAAGATAGATTTCACACAGAAAATGTCCCAAAACTCCATGAACACAGCTCCAGACCTGTAATGAACATTAGAACATGCACAAATACCTGCAATGAAGAGAGGCAAGAAGAGAACAAGCAAAAGAACGAGTAGGGATGGATAGATGCATCACAAAACATGTTTTTGTTGCTCCAGAAGTTTGCACAGAACATCATTTTAATGGTAAAAAAAACGCCATTACAGAGTAGGGGAGGAGGTTCAAACTCCATTTTCAACCCTGGGGAAGAAAAAGAAGGGAGGGCAGAGCAGAAAAGATGAACAACCACTTAGAAAGAAGCCCCTCCTTACAATTTATAGGAAGAATGAGAGAGGGAAGAGAGAGGAAATCCAAATCTACCCCAACCACCTCCAGGTTGCATTTAATTTATCTCATTATGGCGGTAGGTGAGAACCCTAGCAAACCCAAAAAGTGGCAAACTGTATTTTGCATTTTTAAGAACTTGTTCCCACCCAATTAAAGATATCTAGTCGTAGTTGGACAGAGGACCTCGTAAGCTTTCCAAAAAGTCCAACCTTGCATGAATCCGAGCTCCCTGTGAAAATTTATGGCCATCTGAATATCTACGCCAGGGTCTGCTTCTTGTCAGCGCTCAGAATGTTGCGCCTCCTGAAGGTGCACCTTGGCGCATCCGTGTGTGTGTCAACATCCCTTTACCTGCACCTTGGCACATCTATCTTCATGTCAACATCCATTTTCATGCGCCCTTTACCTGCGCCTTGGCGCATCTATTTACGTGTCGACATCCATTTCCATGCGCCCTTTACTTGTGCCTTGGTGCATCCTTTTTCATGTCGACATCCATTTTCATGTGCCCTTTACCTACGCCTTGGCGCATCTATCTTCATGTCGACATCCATTTTCATGTGCCCTTTACCTGTGCCTTGGCGCATCTATCTTCATGTCGACATCCATTTTCATGCCCTTTACTCGCGCCTCGCGCATCCTTTTCATGTCGACATCCATTTTCATGCGCCCTTTACCTGCGCCTTGGTGCATCTATCTTCATGTCGACATCCATTTTCATGCACCCTTTACCTATGCCTTGGCACATCTATCTTCATGTCGACATCCATTTTCATGCGCCCTTTACCTACGCCTTGGCGCATCTATTTTCGTGTCGACATCCATTTTCATGCGCCCTTTACCTGCGCCTTGGTGCATCCATTTTCATGTCGACATCCATTTTCATGTGCCCTTTACTGCGCTTGGCGCATCTATTTACGTGTCGACATCCATTTTCATGCGCCTTTACCTACGCCTTGGCGCATCCTTTTTCATGTCGACATCCATTTTCATGCGCCCTTTACCTGCGCCTTGGCGCATCTATTTTCATGTCGACATCCATTTTCATGCGCCCTTTACCTGCGCCTTGGCGCATCCTTTTTCATGTCGACATCCATTTTCATGTGCCCTTTACCTGTGCCTTGGCGCATCCTTTTTCATGTCGACATCCATTTTCATGCGCCCTTTACCTGTGCCTTGGCGCGATGATGCAATAAATGTCTGGGAAATTTGAGTTTCTTTGATTTCCATATTCTTCGTTGTCTATATCTTCCCGGGGAAGATATATACAACAATAAGCCCACTTGTTTTGGCAGCTAAGGTCATCCCAATCCATTCATTTGCATCTTTATTTTTTAGGGTTTTGATACTTCTTTTAGTCTTTTACAGGTCTTCACATCATCTTGGATTATTGGTGACATCTAGCATAGGAAAAGCAGAATCTTATGCGACACACGAAGGTTCAATCATCTTCCGAACCTATGAAAACCGAGTTCGGAGATTTTTTAGAGACTAGGACACTGTTCTATATACCAGAGCATCTATGGGCACCCAGTTCCTTCCCGTGCACTCAAATTCATTCATATCTTCCAGATCCACCTTTTCGGGACTTTATATAGTCATTCATGCTCCTATTTTCTTGATCACCTCGGCGACACTCTACGAGGCATCCATTATTAGCTAAGGTCTTTCCTCTTCCTCTTGCACACTTACAGTCTTATTTCTATTAGCTTAATTATTTAGTTACTTTACATATTGCTTTGGTATATTTATTTTTGTGTTTTATGTCCTCCTAGATTATATTAACTACCTTAGCACTACATAGTTAGTCCATTTTTACATAATCGAGATAGTGTAGCATATGAAGGAAAACTAAACTTTGATGGATTTTTACGTGAGTTTCCAAATTGGGACGCATTTTGACAAAGTGCAAGGAGCCTAGTTGTAGCTTCTTACTCATTATTACAAGTTCCAAATTTTTGTCAAAACATTATATCATCTTGCATCCTACTGACCTTACCTTCGGTGGGAGAACTAAAAACAACCTTGGGAATTCTCCGCCCAAGGCTTGTTCTTTCTGAATTGGATGAAGAATTTTTTTTTAAGGAAGAAGCACTTCTTGACTGGAACACACCTTCGTAGAGAGAAAGGTAAAGTTCGACATCTAATGGTCATATCGGTTTGGAATTCACGGTTGGGTTACGGGAAAAATGACTAAATCGTGTGAAACAAAGTACCGAGCTCTATCGACATCCAACGTTTTCAATCGCACCCAATCCAGTAAGAATAAAAATGGATTTATTAGTAAACTTTGTGTTATTGAAGCACACATAGGTAAGCCATAAATCCCAAAATAATAAGTATATGGTGTTTTGTTCGGGTTGGTTGTACATTGTAGTTTGGGCCAAATTAGTATTAATTGTTAGGTAGTATAACACATCTCGTTAGTGGCCATGCAATTTTTGTAATATACTTTGTTGCAGTTTTTGTTATGAAATGAAGCCTCACTCAAATTTATTTTGGAGAAATTATAAAATCTATCTAATTAAAAATATCCAATTCATTAAAAATGTAAATAGTTTTTAGTTAAGGGGAAAATTCACTAGTTGAGGTGTATGCTTATTACAACAACCATCCAAGTTCTAGTCCTTACAGGACTTTGGAGAAGACACGGCAAGTGTACTGTATCAGGACTCCCAATTTTAAAAAATCTAAAGTAGCTATAAACTAGCAATTGCATATGAGTTGTAAAACAATGTTGGAGAGGATAACAATGTTAACATTGATGGAGTTATAATTTACATTGAAATATATGTTATCTTAAATTGTTTTAAGCTTTTGTGATGAGGAAGAGTGAACAATGTAATACAACTACAACATAAGGTAGAAAGTAATTCCTATTATGCCTTGATGTATGTCCATACCCTACTCCAAAGCTTTAATTCTTTCATGACCTATGAGTATGTTGGTAAAGGTGAATTTGAACAAGTTGAATATTTATGTGTTGCATTTAGTGAAAGTGTCTATATGGATCTTAAGGATGACCATGTATTATGTAAGTTATAATTATTATATTCTATGAAAATATATCACATTCCATCATTTGGCCAAACACTCAATTTCCATCTACTAAAGCTCCCATTTTGGCATTTAAATGTTCATGAGGCCTTTTCAACAACCCCATTTTGGGAATTTATTGAAATCGGTGCATTCCATGAGATGATGTGTCTCTTGGGTATTTTTTTCAAACAATTTACATGTCCTTATATGTATGCTTCCACATTTAACATACATATCAAACATGGCACCTACAACTACAAAATTTGATTAAAAACACTTCCTATAATGCCTAGAGAAATGTTTGTTTGTTGTCTTTGGTGAAACAATTTTAAATGAAGATTTTATTTTTACATAGAATGGGAGCATGCTAGCAAATTTAACTGATCAAATTGGACACATGTTGGTTATATTCAAGTAAAACAATGTCAATGTTTGACTGAAATTTCATTTTTTTTCTTTTATCCTTCGATGATGATGATGATAGGGTACACATTTACAATATGTTATTGAACATGGAAAAGGGAATGTTCCTCACCCCTTTGTTCCTCTATTAACATTCTCGTGATTATGAATATGACTCTTTCCAAATTGGAGTTAATTTTAATGAGCACAAGATTTTAATGATCAAATTGGACACGTGTTGGTTATATTCATAAAACAATGTCAATGTTTGAATGAAATTTCATTTTTTATTTTATCCTTCGATGAGGATGATGATAGGGTACACATTTACAATATGTTATGAACATGGAAAAGGGAATGTTCCTCACCCCTCCATGCCTCTATTAACATTCCCATGACTATGACTATGACTCTTTCCAAATTGGAGTTACTTTTAATGAGCACATGACAAAAAGATTAACACTTTTCTTAGCACACCAAATTCTTTGATTTTCCTAATATGATACACCATAATTCCATTAACATAGGGCTTTCTAATTCACACATCTCTTTAAATAATTGAGTGTTTATGTTGCCATTAATTGTAAATCTATTTTCTCTCTGTTCTCTTTTTATCTTCAATTAGGGGTAAAGAAGTGAATATGTGTTGTTCCAACCCATTATGACCCATCCGGGAGGATGGTGGTCTAGGTTTGAAAAGGATTGGATGGATGCACATAAAAAGAAACATGAAGCATAGATATTATCTCACAAGATAAAAGTTCAAGATCTTCGTTAGAGCCAAATGAGAATGGTCTAAGTCTTTTTGGCCTTGAAGACACCAAAGCATTTGTAAAAACCCATTAGAGGGACTTTGTAGATGTCATAAGGATTTATTAATGTAATAGATGAAACATAAATAGTTTCATCCCATTGTGTTAACAATTTAAAAGGGAGGATCGGGAGTACTCGGTAAAAGCCTCTGCCGGCAAAAATTTGGAGATAAAGTGGAACTAAATGCAACAGATAAAGAGGAACCAAATGAAAGTGTAGATGATGCACCAAACATTGGTGTTGAAGTGGGACCGAATGTAGTGGTGGAAGAGGCACTAAATGTAGGCGTAGATGATGCACCAAAATTTGTAGTTGAAGTGGGAAAAAATGTAGTAAATGAAGAGGCATTAAATGTTGGCATAGATGAAGCACCAAAAATTGTAGTTGAAGTGCACTGAATGCAAATATTGAAGTGGCACCAAATGCAGGCATAAACGATGCACCAAATGCAAGTGTAGACGATGCACCAAATGCAGGAATAGATGATGCACCAAATGCAGGTGTAAACGATGCATCAAATGTCAATCTAGACAATGCACAAAATGTGGGTGTAATGTGGAAATTGAAGAGGCACCAAATGTAGGTTTAGATGATGCACCAAAAGCTAGAGCTAGAGTTGAACCAAGTGCAAAAATTGTGGAATCCAATCCGAAAGTTGAAGATACACCGAATGTAGGGGTAGACAATGCACCAAAAGCTAGATTTGAAGTGGAACTAAAATTAGAAGTAGAAGAGGTATCTAATGTAGGCGTAGGCAATGCACCAATAGTTGGAGTAGAAGAAGAATCAAATGTGGTAGTTTAAAAAGCACAAAATGTAGGAATAAAAGATAGACCAAAATTTGGATCTGAAGTGGAACTAAATATAGTAGTTGAAGAGGCACAAAATGCAGGCATAGACAATGCACCCAAAAAAAAAAAGTTGAATTGGAGCTGAATGCAAAAGTTGAAGAGGGATTAAGCAGCAGCATAGACGATGCTCCAAAAGTAGAAGTTGAATTGGAACTAAATGAAGTAAATGAAGAGATGCCAAATACAATTGTAGATGATATAACAATTGAAAAGGCACCAAATGTAAGAGTAGACAATGCATTGAAATTTGGACTTGAAGTGAAACCAAATGCAGCAATCGAAGACACACCAAATGTAGATGTAGATGATGCACTAAAAGCTAGAGCAGAAGTTGAACCAAATGCAAGAATATATATATATATATATATATATATATATGAGCACAATTTATAAATTGATTAATTTAGAAAGAAAAATATTATTAATATAATATAAAATGTTAATTTATTTAATATTAAATAATATAAAAGGGTGTTGGGTGTGTTTGATCTTCTGTAAAAAATAAAAAATAAAAAATAAAACAAAATGTGGGCCCATACTCAATTTATCCAAGAAAACTTAAAAAATTAGATCCAACCATATTTGTTGTAAATATGACCATATTTTGTGCAAATATAGTTGTATTTGAACTATACTTAGATGGCATTTATGAATGCAATGTCCTTAGAGTAATAGGCTTTAACCTAAATATTTATAATATAGGATTGTCTTAACACTAGCAATCGCACGTTAAATGTACGATGGAAACACCGAACAAAGGTGCATCAAAGCAATTAAACTAGAGGGATTGAAGTAGCAAAAGAGGAATATATGAGATGAAGAAGGGCTTGAGTGAAGGGAATTCCAAGGGTGGGGAAAATGTTTCTTGTAACCAATTTGAAACTTTTCTTTCCTATAACCACATGTCATTTTTGTCAAATCTTTAAAGGAGAAAGGAGGTGTGTCGTGTAAGTCTTAAAGGCAATGTATTTTGGAGATAGCTAATAATGCAAGGAATGATCGATCAACACTCTCAATGCCAATAGTTGTTTGCGATTTCATATTTTGTGTTTTTAGGTAGTGAAAACACATGTAAATGTAAGGTGAATTTGCTTATGTGACACATGGGACATTTAAGAGACATGGAATGTGGAGTGCACCTCAAGCATCCCAAGGTAGCGATTCCAAGCACATTTTTATTAGGTTTTCTACCTACTTATCAATATAATGATTAGGGTTTCCCCCATCAATATTATTGTTATCCAATTTTTTCCCTCAAGCAAAATTGATCAAACACAACCTTACACAGAGAAAACAAAGAGGTTAGTTCGGTCATGCGAGCTCACATTCGTTTCCAAAAAATCAAGTTGTAAAGGGCTTGGACGATAGAAATGCAAGGTCAAAAATCAATGGCCAAGCAAACGTCGAGGAGGATCGAGAGCTCAAAAGAAAGAAGAATGGAGAAAGGCTCAAGTTTTTAGACTTTGCATTTTTGGCACTTCAAAGAAAATAGGGCAAAAATGGGCACGAAATTTTAAAACCGAAACCTCGAAAGTCTGAAATTTTGGACTTTGGGTTTCCAACTTTGGAACTCTCAAACATGAAGTTGGAATAAGCATAACAAAGTCCAAAATCCCAAAGTCTGAAATTCCAAAAATTTGTACTTTCGGGATTTCGGGGTTTCGGGTTTTTGGGAATCATGCGTAAATGGAGTGGCAAAGTCTGAAATACGATGTCCGAAAGTCCGAAAATTTGGAATTTCAGGATTTTAGGGTTTCGGCATTTTTGGGAAGCGTGTAGAAAAGGGAGTAGAAAATGTCCAAATTTCCAAAATTTTGGACTTTCAAACTTCGAACTTTCTGTGGTTTCAGACTTGAGTTTTCGGAGTCTTCGGCAAGCAAAATGGAAAAGACAAGAAAATGTCCAAAACTTTGAAAGTCCGAACTCGAAATTTCAAAATTTCAGACTTCATAATTTCGAGGTTTGAACTTGGGAGTTTTGGAAGTCTCGAACCCGAAAACACAAAAATCACACCTAAACTTCGAGAAACTCAAACACTGAAAGTCCAAGTCCGAACTTTCGGACTTTCGTGTTTCAGACTTTCTTTGAGCTCTCGTGCCATTTTTCACATAATGCACCTCGACCTTCAGATGGCCATATCTTTCAATTGGAAGCTCGGATTTGAGCAAGAGAGGAATTTTTAGAAATCTCTCTGTCTCCTCTACGCAACTACGACTAGATATCTTAATTTGGGTGAGAGTAAGATCTTCAAAATGGAAAAATACAGTTCACATTTTTAGGGTTTCAAGGGTTTCTCACCTACCACCATAATGAAGGTATGGGCTTCCTTCTTACCCAGCAAAGCATGGTACATGGAGGTATGGGTTTTGCAGTGGCTCCCATCACTATTGCAAATGAATTGAATGCATTTTGGAGTTGATTGAAGTGGGATTTTAGATTCTTCTCATCTCCTTCTCTCATTCTTTATATATATGGTAAGGAGGGGGAATTTTCTAGGAGGTTAGACAATTTGGCTTTGCACCCTCCCTTCCTTCTCTTCTTTACTACAAGGATTTATGGAGTTAGAACCTCCCATTAAAACTGTAATGCAATCTTGCCTCTTGGCCATTGTAGTGTATTGTATCAATGTTTTGGAGTAAATAATGCATGTTTGTGGATGATTTTCAACCCTCTTTGTGTTCATTGCATCTTCCGATCTTTCACTGCAACCCTAGTTATTTGTGCATGGTAGTTGTATAGATTTTTATGGTTTGTGTTTAATGGAAAATCAGGTGTTCAACATTCCTTTGGTGCATCACCTTTGTTAGTTTAGGTTTATTTTCTTGCATCTTCTTAACCATGTCTCCTTGGCAAGTTAGATTAGATTTTAAGTAGATCCTCTACAATTTGAATGTGTGCATCTGAACAGAGGAATATGAAATGGCCTTCATCCGAGAGAGCTTTCTCGATCGCAAAGTCCCACACTTTGGGAAAATCTCCATGTTATGCAATCACATGTTGGTGTGGGTGGCATTTCCTTCACCTCTTATTTATTTATTAGGTGTATTGCCACCTCACCAGGTGAGTCATCTCACTTAGGTGAGATCATAGGTCTGAGGTGCCATATTAGTTATGAAAAATTCTCTTACAGAATCTATCATATGTGTAAGTTGCATCATAGGAGTTACATTCCCATTTGGGAAAGTTACTCCTCTTCTCCATTATGGAGGGATTTTTTTCTTACATGGGAGTTACACATTTACTCCCTATATGTACACACCTTTCCCGATCTATGAACAATGGAGTATGGGCCTCTTTTGAGCCATTTTTTTAAGGGATTCATGTGCTTGGTTTATTAGCTCGAGGTTGCTTGTGCATGGATGTTTTCGATGCGCTGACTTGTTTGCAGTGGTGATCTCACTCATTTCTTGGCTCGACGGTTGGGGTTTTGCCTTTGCTTTGCCTTGTGGTGGCTCTTGAACCATTTGTTACTTTGGTTGGGGTCTTCATTGCATTGTATTACTGCATCGGGTTGCTTGTGGTCTGCATGATCAAACTGGTTGTGTTTCCCTCTACCATTGGTTTGCTCAGGTTTTGATGTTGCATCCTCCATCTGCAACTTCACCAGAACCTCCTTGCTCCTCATTGGCATGCTATCCTATTTTGATCTACTCACACTCACGTTGAGCTTGTATCCCTACGTTGGATACTCGTGCTTCATACTATGTGTGTTAGCAACTCGTTGCTTTGTCTCATAATGTCGACCGTGTATTGTTCGGCCATTGAATACTGCCCATTGGCTCAGTTCACTACACACCTCCATTCGTGATCCTTCCCGTGCTCGTCTTGGATCCTCGGTAGTTTCTCTCACTCCTATGGCTCGTTGAAAGGGGCTTGCCACAAGCTGCGTCTAAACGTTTGTGCTCCTAGTCTCCACCTATGTCTTTTTCGCACAGGAAAACATTTTTTGTTTCACTTTATGGACTTTTTTTGGAGCCCTGCATTGGAATCTGGTTTCTCAAAGTGGTTTCTTCCTTTGCTCGCGTTCAAACACTGCACGTGACTCTAAAACGTCTCTCTTGGCAGTTTAGGGTCTTCACAACCGTTTTAAAATGTTTTTAGCGTTGACAACCTCGCTTTTGGTTCAAACTCGCAACATTGGCACATATTTCGAGACTGTTTTTGGCGCCTGAAACCAGGCTCAACAACTCCGACCTACAATCAACCCTTTACTACTCCATGTGGCTTCTCCTCCAGCTCCTACAATGACTCCGCACACCTCAATTTTGGTGCATCCACATGGTAGCCTACTATGCTCGGCTCACATTTCAGTCCAACAAAGAGCTCCACCATGGCTTAACACCTTCACATGGGCCCCACTTCCCTTTTAGTATTGTTTGGAGGTTAAAACAAACACTTTTTTAATGTTTTAAGGTTAAAAAACATTCAGATGGCATGTAATAAATTTTAGGCTCCATTTTGGCTTGTTTTATCCACCCTCCTACGAGCGTCGAAGACAGAGGGCGAGGTTCAAGGTTGGCAGGAGGCTAATCCCCCTCGCAGTCAAAACAAACCCTATCTAAAATTTCATGTCATTTCCAATGAGATACCCACATGATACCCTTTGCACCCATTTCGGGCACTTTTTAAATGCATTTGCAGCATTTATTACATTTTCTCATCAATTGTGGGAATTATTTTGTGCTATAACTTTTGACTCGTTGCTCGGATCTGAGCACTTCTTTAGTCAAATTTGCATGTTTTTTTACATTCTACATGATGGGATTATCATTTTTGTAAATGCACTACTTTATAAAGTGCCACATTCTAGGGGGTTCACTTGTACTCTTGGGTTTTCACGCAGATGCATTATCGGTCGAGTCGACGTCTTGCTTTTGTGCATCTTGCATTTTTCATCATGGAGAGTGCTCTTTCTAGACTTGAGCATCATAGGATCACTTTACTGACCTCCACCACTTCTCACCGGGAGAGGGAACTATTCAGCTTGGCATGCTTCCATGGAACGTTACTTCACCCACGAGGGTCTTTTACCCTTCTTACTTGGGCCAGTTCCTGCACCCACTGATCATCGTCATCTGGAGGACTTCCTCGACACTTGCGACCATGTCTTTGGTCACATGATGATGCATGTATCTCATTCTCTTTGGTTTCATGTGGTAGACTCAGATCCACCTCACCGTGTCTGGAGCATTCTTCAGTCCTTCTATGGAGACCCTTCACATACTACTGCCATTGTTGTTGCTTTGATGATTCAGTTGTCTCCTCTTCTTCGTGTGATGACAGTTCCACTGACACAGACTCGCTTGGTTCTACTTCTGATGACGAGGATTGTGCACCCAGTTCTAATGTCAAGAGTACTACAGAGGACTCCTCTCCTCTTTCTCTCACTATTCCAGAGAGTGTTGACACATCCCACATCTCATCAGATATCGAGCAGTCTCCTACTTAGCCTCATACATTCATCACACCCGCCTCCTTTCCACTTCCAGTGTGCGAGGCCCCTTTCACTCCTCTACCTTCATTGGATGACTCATACCTATCTGACATCGCTCTTCTATTTGTTAAGCCCCTCATTAGGACGAGTATCTACCTGACCTTTGTCATCTTTTCATAGAGTCCACTTGTGATGCTCTACAGGTCCCTCATCCATCTACAGGTGTTTTAGAGGAGTTCATCATCTCTGTTGTTGGGAGTGCCCCTTTGGGAATCATGTCACTTCCACATTTCTAGAGACCTTCATTGATCCACCCTCAGTTGTGGATCCCTTTTCTATTGTGGAGGATGTTTTGTTCCCTTCACATCACTTAGACATCCTTCTTCGTGGGTGTTCCTCTTTTCACTCTAACAGTTCTACACATGTGGCATTACCTTTGGTTCCTTGGCACTCACTCGCTAGACCTATGTCACACTTCCGTACACCAAACTCAGAGTTCTTCGTGTTGCTGTCTTCAGTTTCCTTTGTGGAGTGGGTGGACTTCCAAGCACATCATTTATGTCCTTCCTAAGGGCAGGCACACATTTCGGTGTAGTTGGCTCTTCTTCAGTCCAGAGAGAGGATATCATCATCGGCATTCATGTGGGAGACCTCCTAGAGCTGCAAAGTTCATATATGTCCATGGCATCTTCTGCATTCCTCTCGTCTCCCTCTTCTTCTCTCTTCTTCTTCTTTCTAAGATATTACCTCTTTGTACATGGGTACCTTTTCAGGCTCATCTAGAGCCGGGACCCATATTTGGCATCTTTCTTAGATTAGAGAGTGTTTTGTTCTCTTGTGGTGGATGTTTTTCCCACTGGGTTTTCCTTCACTGCTTGGGACCTTTTTCTTGTGCGTGGGTACCTCATTAGGCTTTGTGTCGGGACCCATTTCTCCTTTTTGACTTGCCACCTCATCCTAAGTTACGATGAAGGGGGGGTGTTGGTGTGGGTGGCATTTCCTTCACCTCTTATTTATTTATTAGGTGTATTGCCACCTCACCAGGTGAGTCATCTCACTTAGGTGAGATCATAGGTCTTAGGTGTCATATTAGTTATGACAGATTCTCTTACAGAATCTATCATATGTGTAAGTTGCGTCATAGGAGTTACATTCCCATTTGGGAAAGTAACTCCTCTTCTCCATTATGGAGGAATCTTTTCTTACATGGGAGTTACACATTTACTCCCCTATATGTACACACCTTTCCTGATCTATGAACAATGGAGTATGGGCCTCTTTTGAGCCATTTTCCCTCAATGCATGCACATTTCTTTTCGGGTGAGTTCTTGCTTCGATCTTGAAGCTACGCCATTTCCGCGGTTGAGTGCAACGTGTCGATGCTCACGGATTCCCTCCAGATCTTCGTCATTCCTCCGACATCACACCGATCAGTAACAATCATTCGAATTACAAAATAGATCGGGGTGTTCGATTACGCATCAACGGTTTTGGCATGCCCAAAGTGGGAGCAAGATTTCATTCTATGATATTTGAAGGCATTTTCAAGAAATTCAGATTTAGAAATTGCAAGTTCTCCAATTTCAGACTTTTCACCTCCCAGGATGAACTCGAAATCAATTTTCAGGGCTTAACTTGCTCAAAACAGTCCAAATTTCACCAATTGATGATGATGAGGCTAATCTTCAAAAGGGTATTCTTATTTTTTTGAAATTTTGATTTTCAAAATTTCAGAATTTTTTGAATTTCGGGTTTCAGGATTTTAGGATTTCGTAGGATTTTGGGTTTTGAGTTTTAGACATTCAAAGGTCTTGCATTTTTAGTTTTTCAGGACTGTCATTCCAAATCAAATTTCAAACTCCAGAATCTCAAATACACAGGTCCTTCAAAAAAAAATTATTTTGTTGAGTTTGGTGTGTAACTTGGCAAAATCTAGCCTTTTAAGGCTCATTTTCTAACACATCGCGACTACGAAGGGTAGAATTGACCGAGTGTAGTAGCACAGGTTTCCCAAGTACATGAGAAGAGTTCAAACTATGTATAAGACTCGAGAAGAGGGATTATTTTTCTACTTGCAATTATCACCAGGAAGAGGAAGGAGAGGAAGAAGACCACAAAGATCACCATCTCCACCTAACAGAACTTTGTCTACACCTCCACCTAGTAGACCTTTTCTCCAATCAACCAAGGTTCTTAGGCCAATCATAATGGCACATCAACAATAACCACCACCAAATCCCTTTGTCAATTTCATGGGCAGTAGTCCACTTGCCCTAAATGCTCAAAATCAAGTTCGGTTGCAAAGCACTAAAGAATATTCCCTATTTCACAGAGAAAATCATACTACTCCTATTGACCACATCCAAGACATCGCCAATGTTTGTGCAATTCACGAAATCAATGAAATGGATATTACAGTCAAGTTGTTAGCTTCATCTTTCAAAGGTAAAGCTTTGCAATGGTTTAGAGTCTAACAATAGGGTCTATCCAAAATTGGAACCAATTATGTTCAGCTCTTTGCAATCGTTCAAGAGAGGGCGAGATAATATATCTTTATTGGAACAATTGACAACAATCAAAAGGGCTCCTAATGAGCAAATGACATATTTCAATTTTCATTTCCAACGGACATGGGATAGGATTTCGATATGTTAGACCAACTACCCAAGGATAACTCCTCTATTTCTTAAAGGTTATAACTTCAGACATAGCCATGATGATCCAATCAATGGGAGGAACAACGCGTGACAACAAATGCCTATAACATCATTATTAGGGTTTCAAACTGCTTGATTCAAGCTGGTAAGCTAGCACCAAGGCCACCAATGCCACTTTATCCGGACATGGGAACCCCTACAACTAGCCAAACACCATAATGGAATCCCATTCCACCCCCTATAAATCAAAGCAACAATGAGGCATCGAATTCTTTGAGCACTTCAAAATAATTGCAGGAGGTTATGAAGCAGCTACAGAACCTAGGAAACGAGCTAGTAACTATCAAGAGACAACAAGCTCAGAGTTCTAGGCCGTATCAGCCTCAAACTCAGTATCAAGCTAGGCCCAAGTATCACCAAAATAGACCACCAAATAATGTCGTGAATCAAAATTTGAACCAAGGGCAACCTCAAGCTGCCAAGCCATTCCGACCATATGATGCAAATGCAGCTTCAACATCAAAAGCCTTGGTGCACTAAACCAGGACCTTAATGGTACAAACCATTGGTGTGTCCCAAGAACCAAGTCAAGAGGGAAATCAGTAGCAAGAAATCCATCAAGAGACACCTCCAACGGAAACCACATTGGTTAATTGGAAAACAAAAGACTTCTGTGGATTTAACCAACCAACTTTTCAGGGTGTGGCTGCCAACACACGGTCAAAGAGGAGAAACATAGAATAAGGGAAACCATCTAATCTAGTTGTCTCTCAACCCACTCATACACAACAAGGAGTTGGTAGACCGAGTGCAGCCCTGAATGTGTAAAATCAGCCTAAGGCACCCGTTCCAACAACACATGTGCCTATTCAAACGCCAGAAAAGGTTTTTCCAAGTAAGGGGCGGAAAAAGATAATTCATCCCCTTTAAGCATCATTGATAACATGAAGAAAACACATGTAAACATTTCCATGTGGGAGTCACCTGCAATTATAGAACAATGAGATTTGTTACAAGTTCGCAATGGCCAATTTGTGCTGTCTCAAATGGATCAAACCAAGGATAGGAGAAGGTTCTCATTAGCGGTCTGCAATAGGGTGAGGGTCAACTAAGTATAAATTTTAAGCCTCCCCCATTCTATGTGTCATTGATTGTTGGGAACCACTTAGTACATAAATGCATGATCGATTCGAGGCAAGTAGCTCAGTGATGCCAAATCAAATAGCATATCAATTAGGTCTAAAGTATGAGTTAGTTTTGAAAGGATTAGTGCAACTAGATGAGGCAAAGTGAGTGAGAATAGTTGGGATCATCAAAGGGTTAATTTTAACGCTACATGCTTGCCCAAATGTCATTTTCTTACAGGATGTGTCTGTAATTAACCTTCCACCACTCTTTGTGTTATGTCTATCAAGAGACTTCTTCGCAAAATTGGTGGGTACCTATCTATAGATTGGTCACACATGATTTTTAGGATGAGGTATGGAGCCAAGGTGACCATCAGATCAGAACCAATTGTAAACTTTCACATTGAGCCTCATGTGCCAAGCCCTATCAATGTAAATTGCTCAGCCTTTGATCAGGAAGAGTGTTCAAATGATCTAGAAATAGGTACCAAGGTTGAGGGTATTCCAGATTTGACTCTAGATGAATGGGCAAACAAAAGGCATGCATTTGACCCATACAAGGAAATTGAAGAATCTGAATTGGGTGTGTATTGTGTACACGAAGAAAATTCACCCATTCCTAACATCACCAAGCCAAAAAATAAGGATGACAACGAAGTTTGGCAACTATTTTTCAATGGTTCAAGAAGAAAACAAGGTGTTGGAGGTGGTGCAATGTTGGTTTCACCACAGAACATCAAGTATTATTTAGCTTTGGATTTCAAAGTGTGTGGACTTCAAAAACTTGAATAAGGCATCTATGAAGGATAACTACCCTCTTCTGAATATGGATAATATGTTACAAATGGTAACTGGTTCGGAGTTGTTATCTACCTTGGACGGTTTTTTTCGGATATAACCAGGAGTAGTTGTGAAGGAATTAGAGAAAATCAAGACTACCTTTACCACTCTATGGGGAACCTATGTATATGTCAAAATGCCTTTTGGTCTGATGAATGATGGAGCCACATTTCAAAGAGCAATGGATGTAGCTTTCTCTAGTTATATTAATGATTTCATTATTGTATATCAAGATGATGTGACTATTTTCTCTAGAAAAATAAATGACCACTCTGCAACACTTAGAAAAAATGTGGATAAGATGCAAGGAGTATGGCATTTCATTGAATCCTATGAAGTGTCATTTTGGAGTTCAGAAAGCAAAGTCGCTGCTTGGGCACATTGTGTCAAAATAAGGGGTCATGATTGATCTTGAAAGGGTAGAATCCATTAGCAAAGTCCCTATTCCAAGAACCAAGAAGGGAATTCAATCCTTTTTGGGAAAATTAACTTTATTAGAAGATTTATATCTAACTTTGTTGAGTTGACTATCCCAATTAGTAGCATGCTGAAGAAAGATCAAATTATCAAATGGGAAGAAGTTGTTATTCAAGCTTTTGCTGGGATCAAAGAGGCATTAAAGAATGCCCATGTTTTAGCAGCTCCATATTATAAGAAGGCTTTCCAAATGTTTTCTTTTGCTTCAGAAAATACTATTGCATCTGTGTTATTGCAGAAGGATGATGAAGGAGCTGAAAGACCAATTGCCTTTTTCAGTAAGGCATTACAAGGAGCTGAGCTAAAATATACCATCATGGAGAAGCAGGCATTTTCTTTGGTAAAAGAAACAAAGGTCTTCAAGACATACATTTTGAGTTCTAAAGTCATAGCTTATGTTCCCCATACCATGGTTAAGGATATCCTATCAGAAATGGAAGTTTCAAGCAAAATATGTCGATGGGTAAATAAGTTATAAGAGTATGACATGGATATCCAAACTACAAAATTGGTTAGAGGTTTGGGCCTAGAAAAGCTTATGGCAGAGAGCAACCTGCAAACAGTTGAGGTAAATGAAGTTGAAGAAGAAAGGTTGAATATCCTTGAAAAATTGATAAATTCTGAATGGTACAAGGATATTATTTTTTATCTCAAACATCTACAAGTGCCCTGAATATTTAAGTAAGAATAAAAAAGAGCACTTAAGTTAGCTTCCCAGAAATATGTCATCACTGATTATGGGTTAGCTTGGAAGAACCCGAAGGAGTTCTCTTAAGATGTATCACTGAAGATGAAGCCCCTAAAATAATTGTTGATTTCCATGGAGGAGTTTGTGGGGGCATTTTTCCGAAGAGTCACAACTCATAAGATCTTGAGGGCTGGTTATTGGTGGCCAACTCTTTTCAAAGATACAATTCTGTTGGTAAGAAAATGTGAAAGTTTCCAATGCATTTCTAGAAGATTGAAAGCTTCAGGCTCCCTTCCTTTGTAGCTTGTATCAATTGAATCCCCATTTAAGCAATGGGGAATGAACTTCAATGGTGAGATTTCATATTCCTCAAGTGTTGGCCATAACTGGATTCTAGTAGCCATTGATTACTTCACCAAGTGGGTGGAGGCAATCCCCACCAAGAAAGCAACTCACCAAATTGTTATGGATTTCATTCGAATCATATCATCTGCAGGTTTGGAGTGCCTACTAAAATTTTTGCTGATAACGTTATGAGCTTCCGAAGCTAAACCTTTGGTGGCCATGTGTCATGAATATGGGATCAATTTAACATATGCTTCCAATTATAATCCCCAAGGCAATGGACAAGTAGAATCAAGCAATAAAAATTTGTTGAAGATAATCAGAAGAACCTTGGAGTTAAACAAATGGAAGTGGGGTGAGCAATTGAAGTTTGTTATTTGGGCTGATAGAATTATTGTCAAAAGAGATCTATTGGAAAAATCCCATTTGAGTTGGTGTATGGAACTCAAGCTCTACTTCCCTTGCATATGCAATTATCTTCTTATCAATTTATTCAACAATTGGAGGATCAAGAGGTTAGTCCCTATGATGCTCGTATCAATCAAATTGTTGAATTAGATGAAGAGAGAAGAGAATCCCATCAAAGACATGTGAATTTCAGAGAAAAGTTGAAGAAATTGTTTGATAAAAAGGTGACTCCAAGAGCTTTCAGTGTGGGAGATCTTGTGCTATTGTGGGATAGCAGACATGAGGATAAGGGAAAGCATGGAAATTTTGATGCATTGTGGATGGGCCCTTATTCTATTGACATTCGAATTGGTGAGAATACCTTCTTCCTAAAATACCTAGATGGGGAATTTCTTGAATTGCCTGTTAATGGCAGAATATGAAACTTTTCCTTGATTGATTTCTCATAATCGAGGTATGCATCAATTGTACAGTGTATAGTTTTTTGTTTCTACTATGTTTTGCATTTCGGTTTTCCCTGGTCCTTGGAGGCCAATTTTTGTTGGTTTCTCAGTTTGTTCTTGGAGGGTTGGCTCTTGACTCTGTTTCCCAATGGTTTCTTTGGCACTTGGTCTGCTATTTTGTTCGTGTGGCACTCACTGGGAGTGCCCATCCCGAGTCAGAGCCGATGTTGGTGCTCGTTTTGATCTCGTACCATTTTCCCTAAAAATCTTCAATCTGCGTGCTCAAGTCTATTTTATCTCCTGAATGGGTGCATGAATACTTTCTCCTTCATTTGTATGCCTTTGAAAATCCTTCTCCATGGTCGTGGATTGCATTCAAGCCTGGTATTACTTGTAAATTTATTTGTCCTTGAAGAAAAATTCAGTGCAGGCGCAAATGGTGGTTCCCCGCATTTTCTTGTTTGACGGGCATGTTTTCCCCATCAAATTATATCTCTAACATCTGTGGTACATGGTCTCTTTTGATTGGATGAGGCGTGGTGGGTTTATTTTATAAACTTGTCACTTTTTTCACTTTGGCAAAATATCAAATTGGCCCCGCGGCTCCGATGGATCCCGATTGGCTTGTCAAAGTTATGAAGTGGCGGAGCAAATTTCTCTTTTTCCCCGAAGGTGTATATGTGTTCATCTCTAATTGGTTGCGACACGGCAGGTCTATTTTATGTTTTTAGGCATTATGGTGAAAAAAGTAAAAATGTTAAAGAAATGCCTAAGGCCCGCAGGAGGACACGTGGCAACTTTTAAATCAAAGACGGATATGCGGATTATCGGGTCACTTTGAAGTTTTTGGCTTTATTTTGTAAAAAGAGTAAAGTTACAAAGTGAATCGTGACTCGCACGCATCGAAGAAGGACATGCGGTGGTTTGAAAAGTCGAGTGGGGAGGTGGGTCGCCGGAGGTTTTTGTAACTTTTAGCTTTATTATGAAAAAGGAATAAAGTATAAAAGTGAAGCGCGGCCCCATTGTGGAACAAATAAAGCACGCATTAAAAATTCAATGATGGAGAAGCAGGTCGTCAGAACACTTTGAAGTTTTTTGGCTTTATTTTGTAAAAAGAGTAAAGTTACAAAGTGAACCGCGACTCCGCAGCGAATTAGAGGAGGACACATGGCCGCTTTTAAATCCAAGGCGAGGATGCGAACCGTCGGAGGAAATTTGGAATTTTTGGATTTTTGGTAAAAAGAAGTAAAAGTATAAAAATGAAGCATGGTCCTGTTAGGACCCACATCAAAAGCTAAAAGCGGGAGTGCGAGCGTTGGTGAAATTTGGAAATTTCACCTTTTTGTAAAAAAGAGGTAAAGTTGCGGGGTGAGCTGCGACTCCATCAACGATTAGGATTAAGCCACGTGTAGGGCCTATATTCAAAGGCGGAGGGGCGGGGCAAAATGTCAAAATTACGCATTTTCTCCAAAATTTATAAAAGGAAAAGGAAACCCCAAGCCCGCTTCGAATCAGATCTCTCCACATGGACGGCTCTAATTTAAAGTTGAGAAAGGGAAGAATCAATGGTTGTTGTGCAATGCAATCTAGTTTTTTCACCATTTATGCTCCAAGCTTTCTGAGATATGCAAATACACATCGATTTTCATTGTTTCTTGATGAATTTCTTTCCGTTTCTATAAGAGAAGTGCAATCGAGTTATTTTGGGGCTTAATTTGTGAATCTAAGGGATGTAAAGGTTGATATTTTGAATCAAAATTTTCTCAGTGCTCGCAAAAATGTCAGATCCAGAGGAGCGAATTTGCAGAGGAAAAGAATGAAGAGAAAGATATTATTTGCATGAAGGATGAAAATGTGCTGCCATAATAAAACACAGAGGTTTACCCCAAAAACCTAATCTAACTACCAAGGAGACAGGGAGAGAGAAATGCATAAAAATAAACCTAAGCTAAGGAGGTGATGCACCGAGGAATGAAGAACATATGTCTTGCCAATAAACACAAACCAATAAAATGTAATGCAAAAGATATGCACAGATAGCCAGATTCACAGTGAAGATCGGAAGGACGCAAATAAACACGTAGAGGGTTGAGAAAACATCCACAGATATGCATTAATTTGCTCCAAGGGGTGATACAACACTGCAAAATGCCAAGAGGCAAGGTTGCATTACAATTTCAAATGGGAAGGTCCTTTGCTCCACAAATCCACCTGCCAGGGAGAAGAAGGGAGGAGGCACAAAAACAAAATGTCCAACCCTTAAAAACAGCCCCTCCTTACATTTTATAGAAGGGAAAGAGATGGAGAAGTGAGAAAATCGAGATTTGCCCAACCACCTCCAAAACTGCGCCTAACTCCATTCATCATGGCGGTAGGTAAGAACTCGGACCCAAAAATGGCGGACATATTTCAGTCCGCATTCGGGCTGGTTCGATCGCATCCGCATCGGGCTTGGAGGACACCGCGGCATGTGTTTGATGTTCGTGCTTTCCCGAAACCCGCATCCGCCGCTATTACCAAATTTCCTTTGTTTTCGGGTTCGGGGGTGTAACTTGCATATGCATCGGGTTTGGGAGGTGGCGCAACATGTTTTCGCCCGTGCTTTCCCGCCGTGCAAACCCGACTATGAAACCCGATTTCCTTTTGCGTCGGGTTTTGGCGACCCGACGACATATCCCTTTGTCGGGTTTTGAAAGCCACCCGACATGTTTTCCTTCCTTGTTTATCCGACTTGTCGACCCGACTCGGAGACCCGAATTACCTTGTGTCGGGTTTTCTACCCCTTGCGACATGTCTTTGATGTCGGGTTTATCCGCTCCTCCGACATGCTTCTGCGACTTGCTCGCCCGACCTATTTTACGACCGAAACCCGACCGCCGATTTTGCTTTGTCGGGTTTCGCAACCCTTCCGACATGTCCCTTTTTCTCTTTGCTTTCCGAAATCGCTGCTGCTTATCCATATTTACCCGGGGTAAATATATACAACAATTTGGTGACTCACGGGGTTACCTGCCTGCTAGGTAGAAGATCAATGGCCTTTTAGCAATCCATTGGGCACGGAGTCATAAGCAATAACCTGAAACCGATCTGATACCTGAACTCCTCTCCGAGAACACGCTACAACCGTAGAAAACCAACCCAGGAGCAACAAAACCTGTGCCAAAGCACTTAGGGAAACTGAAACCTAACTACAACAAGACAATGTGCACACGCACTTAGAGGAATTGAAATCTAGGCTAATATTTACAAGGGTAGAACTTTTCTCTCTTCAGTAGCAATGTTTAAGATAGATTCCGTTGACCGAATCGAAGTTCTTCTCCGTCCAATGTAGACAATTGGAAGGCATTGCTATTTTTACATCCCGTGACCATGTAGGGGCCACTCCAAATGGCATCAAATTTGGAATGCCTTCCCGGTTTTGCCCGATCTGCATCCCATTTCAGAACTAAGTCCCCTTCCAGGAAGGTCCTCGCTCTTGCTTTCTTATCAAACCATCTTTTCACTAAGGCCTGATCTTTCTCGATTGCTTGAACTGCAAGCTCTCTAATTTCTGCCAATTCCATCAACTCTGCATACCGGGCCTCCATTGGTTCGAACTCAGCCAACTCCAATTGTTTCATGAACTCCAATGCAGTGCTTCTAATGATATAGGCACACGCTCTTTTCCATGTAGACCAACTTGTAAGGGGAATTGCCTGTAGACCTCTTTGGTGTTATCCTGTCAGCCCACAATGCTGATTTTAGCCTGGTATGCCATGTTCTTTGATTTTCATCCAGAGTCCTCCTGATGATTCTTAGCAAATTTTTGTTCGTGGACTCTGCCCATTACCCTGTGGGTAATAATTTGAAGAGGTGCTCAAGTAGATTCCATTCTTGACAGCCCATTCTGTAATCCTGGAACCTATGAATGCCAATGCATTATCTGATATGATAGTGGTCGCACACCGAACCTGGTCACTATTCCTTCATAAAACTCTAGTATATTAGACTCATTTGCCTCTTTGAGTGCTACCGTCTGGTCCACTTGGTGAAATAGTCCGTTGCCGTGAGAATCCACTTGTGGCCTTGGCTTGAGTTTGGGTTGATGACCCCGACGAAGTCCAATCCCCATTGCATAAATGGTTGGTCAACCAAAATTGGGTGCAATGGAAGTGCTGCTAGTCTTTCTTTACCTGTGAAGAGTGCACATTTCTTGCACTTTCTTATCCATGTATAAGCAGCTATCAACACCGTGGGCCAATAATACCCTGCTTTCATTATCTTGAGAGCTGTCACTCGTGGGGCAAAATGTCCACCAGAATCTTCATCATGAAAATCTCGTAACACCCTCTCAATTTGACCTGTCCCAATGCACCTCAATAGAACTCCATTGATGTCCTTCTTGAACAAAGCACCATCAACAAGCACATATGGAATGGCTTGTAATCTAAAGTATCTCCTCTTTGCTTTGCTCATTTCTGGAGGGCATAGGCCTGTCTGTAGGAAGTGTATCATATTCTGAGTCCAACAAGGAGTAGGCACATCATCATTTTCATGTTCTTGACCATCCTGTAGCACCAAGACAGTCTTCTTTTTCATCACCTGCTTCAACTTGTTGACTCAAGGCTAGTTGTTCGCATAGTCCCTTTCCACGTACTAGCTTTGTGACCTTGATCTCGATGTCATATTCCATGACACGAGTTATCCATCCTGCACGCTTCTCATTCAGATCCTTGTTTAGAAGGAAGTCCTTAACTCCCGCATGAGAGACCAACAATTGGATCTTGTTGTTTGAGACTAGGTGCTTGAATTTCTTTAAGCTCCTGATCACTGCAAGGACATGCTTTTCAATGAAAGAGTATCTAGTTTCATATTCCTCCAAGCCTTGACTGAAGAAAGCAACTGGTTGTTCTAATCCTTCTTTGTTTTGTTGTACCAGATGTGCAGTAAATGTGTCCCCACCACCAAAGGCATATAACACGAAGTCTTTGGAGAAGTCTGGATCGACGAGTCGGAGCTTGAGATATAGCCTCTTTATTGCCTCAAAACTTGCCTTGCCTTCGATGTCCACTTAAATGCCATGCTTTTCTTTAACATCGCGTTATTGGCTTTACGAGAGCCGCAAAGTTTGGAACAAACTCATGGACAAAATTGATCCTTCCTAAGAAGCTTTCAAGAGCCTTCTTGTGACTTGGCAATGGCAAAGCTTGAATTGCTTCAACTCTCTCGGGTCAATCGTCAACCCTTCCTTTCAAAACAATATGGCCTAGAAGTTTTCCCTGAGCCAAGAATATGCATTTTTGGGATTCAATGATACCCCAAATCTTCTACACCCTCAAATACCCGCCTTAGATGAAAGAGGTGATCCACCGCATTTTTGAGAATACAGTTGATGTCGCCAAGATATATTAGAACTATTTTATTGATCAACCCCTTAAATGCCATATCCATTGCCCTTCGAAGGTGGCTCCAAGATTTGATAGCCCAAATGGCATTTTCAGAGGCATATGTCCCCCATTCGTGGTGAAAGCCGTCTTGAATTGGTCATCTTCTTTCACCATCACCCGATTATACCCCGAGTAGCCATCTAGAGAGAGAGAGAATCTCTCCGAACCGGATACTACTTGCAATATTTGTTCCATCAAGGAAGTGGGTAATGATCTTGAGAGATGCCCCGCTGAGGTCTCTAAGTCCACACATAACCTAATTTCTCCGCTCTTCTTCCTGACCGAACCAAGTTCGCAACCCAGCTTGAGTGCTTGATCGGGAATATAATGCTTGCCTCTATTAGCTTGTTAAGCTCTTTCTTCATTAGAGGCTCAATGTGAGGGTTGACGGTCTCCGCTTCGCCCGATGGGCTTAAGATCCGGATCCAATTCTATGGTATGTTGTGCCAAATTTGGATCGAATCCTCTCAAGTCTTCATAGCTCCAAGCGAAGACATCTGGAAATTCTTGGCAAAGCTGTATGAAATCTGATTTCTCCTGCTCAGTGGCCACTTTACCAATTTGAAGTGTTTTGCCTTCCCAACCGGAATTGGCTCAATCTTCTCTCTGACTCGTATGTTAGCCTTTTCCTTACTTAAATCGGTCGTTAGGGTCAAGATAGACTCCAACGTTACTAAACCCTTAGGAAGCTTGTTTGTCCGTAGTTGCACTACTTGATCTCCATATTGCTGCTCTAGCCTATCCTGATTTCTAGCTGAGAATTCAGCTTCTTCTTGCAAGAAATTGACGATCTGTTGATCGTTCTCAAACACCTGCCAGCTTGTGTTATTATCTGGAACTGCTGGCCTTACAACCACATGGATGTGTGGCTGCGTTTTTTCTCTTCTGATGTTGTCAACCACATCAAACGTTGCTCCAACTGCTGCGAGCCTGTCTGCAGCCTCATTTTTCTTCCTGGGTATGGACACAATGTTGAAAGCTTCGAAATCCTCAATGAGGTCCCATACCCTATTCTTGTAGCTCCTTAGCAAGTCGTTCTTTGTAGCATGTTGTCCCCTAACTTGGTTGATGATTAGCTCGCTATCTCCAAACACCTGCAGGTTCTTTATGCCCCTTTTCCTGGCCCAATGAAGTCCATGAATCAAGGCCTCATATTCAGCTGTGTTGTTTGAACAAGAAAACTGGAAACGAAAAGCTGAATAATACTTGATGTCTTGTGGTGAAATCAACATTGCACCACCTCCAGCACCTTGTCTGCTTCTCGAACCATCGAAGAATAATTTCCAAACTTTGCTTTCATCTCTTTGTTCAGGCTGAATGATGTCAGAATGGGTGAATTTTCTTCGTGTACACAATACACACCCAATTCAGATTCTTCAATTTCCTTATAGGGGTCAAATTCATGACTTTTGTTTGCCCATTCATCCAAAGTTAAATCAGGAATTCCCTCGACCTTAGTACCTGCTTCTAGATCACTTGAACACTCCTCCTGATCAAAGGCTGAGCAATTTGCATTGATAGGACCTGGTACATGAGGCTCAATATGGAAATTGGCAATTGATTCTGATCTGATTGTTGCTTTGGCCCCATACCTTGTTCTGAAAATCATGTGCGACCAATCTGCAGATAAATATCCACCAATCTTTGCAGTGAAGTCTCTTGATAAACACAACGCAAAGAGTGGCGGGAGGTCAATTACAGACACATCTTGCAGGACTGTAACATTAGGACATGAATGTAGTGTTAGGCTTAACCCTTTGATGACCCCAACTGTTCCCACTGCTGTTCCATCTAGTTTGCACTACTCCTTTCAAGATCGGCTCATACTTGCACTCTGGGCTTGATCCGCTATTTGCTTCGGCATCACCGAACTACTTGCCTCCTGAATCTATCATGCAGTTGTGCACCAAGTGGTTTCCAACAATCAATGAAACATAGAAAGGTGGAGGCTTCAAATTTTTTCTCGTCTGCCCCCATCATGTCAGACCGCATTAGTGAGAACTTTCTCATGTCCCCGGTTTGATACATTTGTGGCGCATCAATTAGCCATCATGCAGCCTGCAATAAATCTCGTTGCCCGAATCGCCAAGTGATTCCCACATGGAAATGTTCACATGTGTCTTCTTCATTTGATCGATGATGTCAAGGGGATGAACTATCCTTTTGCTGCCCTTACTTGGCGCAACCTTTTCTCGAACTTCAACAGTGCATGTGTGTTGCCGCAAATGTACCTTAAGCTGATTTTGCACATTCGAGCTATGTTTGGTCCGGCCGACCCTCTTGTTGTGTAAGAGTGGGTTGAGAAACAATCGGATTAGACGGTTGTCCCTCTTCTATGCCTCTTTCGACCGTGTGTTGGCAGCCACGCCTTGAAAAGGTCAGTTGGTTAACTCCACGTAAGTCTTCCATTTGCCAACCGCCAATGTGGTTTCGCTGAGGTCCCTTGCTGCGTTCCTTGTCGCCGATTCTCTTCCCGACTTGGTTCTTGAGGAACACCAATGGTTTGCACCATCAAGGCTCGATTCAAGGCACCATGAAACATGCCGACCGATTGTGGAGGGAGATTGCAAGGGTAACACCACCGTACTCCCGTGCCATGTTGTTTTTGCGTCGGGAACCAAGGCTCTCGAGGGTGTTGCCAGATTTGGATCATACGGCCGAAATGGCCTCGGGCACTTGAGGTTGTCCTTGGTTTTGGTTTTGATTTGCAGCCCGAGGCGGTGGTCTATTTTGTTGGTATGAGGGCCTAGCCTGCACCGTGCTTCGAGGCCGATACGGTTGCCTGAAGACTTTGAGCTTGTTGTCTTTTGATAGTCACTAGCTCATTTCCAGGTTCTTCTCAGCTTGTTTCATGACCTCCCGCAATTCCTTTCAAGTATTTGAAGATGTGGATGCCTCATTATTGCTTTGATTTCTAGGAGTTGGAATGGGATTCAACTCGTGCTTCGATCTGTCAGAGGATTTCCCATCTCCGGATAGAGAGGCATCGGGCGGCCTGGTGCAAGCTTTTCAGCACTGGATCAAACAGTTCTCGCTCGATTCATGTGTCAGCCCCCGGTAGTGTTGTTCCTCCCATCGATCGGATCATCATGGCTATGTCTCGAATTTATAGCCTTTAAGAAATAAAGGAATGCTCCTTCGGCAATGGGTCTGATAGCTTATCGGGATCTCGTCCCATGACCGTTGGAACCTGAAGTTGAAATCTGCCATTTGTTCGTTAGGAGCCCTTTTGATTGTTGTCAGCTGTTCTAATAAGGACAAATTGTCCGCCCTCTCCCCGAATTGGCTACAAAGAGCCGAACAAAGTTGGTTCCAATTGTAATAGACCCTGCTGCTAGGCTCCTAAACCATTGTAAGGCCTTGCCTTTGAAAGATGAAGCCAACAACTTGACTGCAATATCCATTGCATTTATTTCGTGGATCGCGCATACATTAGCAATATCCTGGATGTGATCAATAGGAGTAGTATGATTTTCTCCTGTGAAATAGGGTATATTCTTTAGCGCTGCAACTGGAATTTGGTTTTGAGCATTTAGGGCAAGTGGACTACTTCCCGTGAAATTGACAAAGGGATTCGGTGGTAGATGCGCCATTATGATTGGCCTAAGAACCCTGGTTGATGCGAGAAAAGGTCTACCAGGTGGAGGTGTAGACAAAGTCCTGTTAGGTGGGGATGGTGATCTTTGTGATCTTCTTCCTCTCCTTCCCCAACCTGGTGAAAGTTGCAAGTGGACAAATAGCCCTTCTTCTCGAGTATAAGACCTTGTCCGAATTCTTCTCATGTGCCTGGGCAACTTGTGCTGCTACACCACTGAACTCTATCCCTTCGGAGTCGCCAGATGTGTTAGATAACAAGCCTCTAAAAGGCTGGATTTTGCCAAGTTACACACCAAACTTGACAGTATTGAAAATATAATTTGAAATTTGAAAGACCCAGAGGAGACAATCTTCAATCCGAAATCGGGCCTCACAGGCAGTGGATCCCCGAAAGCAAAGGAACTCGTGTCATGCGATGCAACTCACAAAACCCGAATTGCTATGTGTCGGAACTTGGAACATGTCCGACATCCCTCAAAACCCGAAAAACGCTTTGATCTCTCGATCCCGAAATCCTCAAAACATGTCCGCAATGCATCCCCCAAAACCCGAAACACTACTGCTTCTGCTTTGATGCTCTCGGATCCGAAATCCCGAAATCACTAAAAACCCGAAATTTTGGAAATCAAAATATCAAAAACTAAAAATACCCTTTTGAAGATTATAGTCAGATCTACCAACTGGTGAATTTTTAACTTGTTCTGAGCGAGATAAACCCTTGAAAAATGATTTCGGAGTTCAGGCTAGAGGCGCAAAATCTGAAATTTGTAAAAACTGCAATTTTCTAGCCCAAAACTCACGAAAACTCCTTCGAATCTTGATGAAATGACCTCTTGGTCCCACCGGGCGTGCCAAAACTGTTGGTGCAAAATCACAGCACCCCTGGGACTCGCAACGCGATGGGTTGAGGGTCTCAGTGCGACTGCACAACATGGAGCTTTTCCCAAGTGTGGGACCTCGCGAAATCGGAAAAGCTCTCCGGATGAAGGCCGGCTCCTATTCCTCTGTTCAGATGCACCAATAAAACGCAGAGGTTTACCCCAAAACCTAATCTAACTACCAAGGAGACAGGGAGAGAGAAATGCATAAAAATAAACCTAAGCTAAGGAGGTGATGCACCGAGGAATGAAGAACATATGTCTTGCCAATAAACACAAACCAATAAAATGTAATGCAAAAGATATGCACAGATAGCCAGATTCACAGTGAAGATTGGAAGGACGCAAATAAACACGTAGAGGGTTGAGAAAACATCCACATATATGCATTAATTTGCTCCAAGGGTGATACAACACTGCAAAATGCCAAGAGGCAAGGTTGCATTACAATTTCAAATGGGAAGGTCCTTTGCTCCACAAATCCACCTGCCAGGGAGAAGAAGGGAGGAGGCACAAAACAAAATGTCCAACCCTTAAAAAAGCCCCTCCTTACAATTTATAGAAGGGAAAGAGATGGAGAAGTGAGAAAATCGAGATTTGCCCAACCACCTCCAAGACTCGCGCCGAACTTTCACAAACTCCAGGTAAAACCTCATCCAAAAATGGCGAATCGTCATAAGAACGGGCCGGGTTGGGACTCTCCTCTCGCATCCGCATCGGGCTTGGAGGACACCGCGGCATGTGTTTGATGTTCGTGCTTTCCAAACCCGCATCCGCCGCTATTACCAAATTTCCTTTGTTTTCGGGTTCGGGGTGTAACTCATGCATATGCATCGGTTTGGGAGGTGGCGCGTGTAAACATGATTTTTTTCACCATGTTGGCAACCCGACGACATATCCCGTGCAAACCCGTTTATGAAACCCGATTCGCCTTGGCGCGGGTTTTGAGCATGACCCGACGACATATCCCTTTGTGTCGGGTTTTGAAAGCCACCCGACATGTTTTCCTTCCTTGTTTATCCGACTTGTCGACCCACGAAACCCGATTGCCTTGTGTCGGGTTTTGCGACCCTTCCGACATGTCCCTTTTCCTGTTGGTCCGAAATCCGCTCCTCCGACATTTTTCGAGGGGGTAAAAATCACCACAATCTTTTGATCTCATCACTTTGATAGTTTATCCATTTCATTACGAGAAGAGCCTTCATCTCGTAATGAAATAAACAATTTAAAATCACTTTACTATCATTTGTTGACAGAGATTGTTTGTAAGCCTCCGAGGGTATCTTAGGCTTGATAAACCATAGATTGATAATGTTTAATAGAGTCTTTCAACTCGAGCCTTCATGTTAAATTCTTGAAGATTGTGTGAAAACGTGCGGATCTAGGCCTCCATTGATGCACACCTTCTGGTTGAGGGAATTTTTTAGCTGTTCTGAAGCTTTCTGTTGTTAAGTTTTCCAATTGTTGTAAAGGTTCTCAAAGATCTGGAAAATTCAAATTTATCTTGCCTAATCTCCCACCAAAATTATTCAAAAATAATGAATCTGACTGAACTACCCCCTGCTTTGCCCGTATGTCCACAAATGATAAAATTATGTTACAAAAATATGCAGAAGCAATCAGGTTTCAATGTCTTCAGTAACCTTAAGCCTTGTTTAGAAAATATCTCCATTCTTTAGAAGTGACAACTCGTGAGAGTTAAATTGTGGTGCATTGATCATATTTTCTCAAGGTTTCCTTTAAAAATTTGTGCAAAGAAAGATTTATCAGTATCTTTCACCAACAGAGGTTACAAATGGGTCCTCTCACCCTAGTTGAAAGGCACGACCTAAAGTAGTAAGGATAGATCAAATCCTTTTGATGGTGCTATCTATTTCTCCACAATCTGAGTGACAAAGAGCCAGCTGAATCGCCTCCCTGGCTACAAAATGACATATATTGTGATATGTCTGTCTCTGAGTGTCTTGTTAAATTTGTGATGTTGCTCGGCTTGGAGGGGAGAATCAATTTGGATACCAACATGGCTCATGAGGGAAAACCCCTAGGCCATATTGTGTCAAAGGAAGGATTGACGATTGACCCAAAAAGAGTTGAAACAATTTGAGCATTGCCCTTGCCAAGTCATAAGAAGGCCCTTAAGAGATTTCTAGGAAGAATCAATTATGTCCACAAATTTGTACCAAATTTCACCGCTCTTGTCAAGCCAATAACACTGATGTTAAAGAAGAGCATGGCATTTAGGTGGACAGTGAGGGTAAAGTAAGTTTTGAGGCTATCAAAGAAGCCATATCGCAAGCTCCAACTCTCATCAATCCAGACTTCTCTAAGGACTTCATGCTTTATGCCTTTGGTGGTGGGGACACAATCTCTACAATTCTAGTGCAAAAAACAAATAGGATCGAACATCCAATTGCCTTCTTCAGCCGAGTTTAGAGGACTATGAAGTGAGATCCTTCATTGAAAAGCATTTCCTTGCAGAAGTGATTAGGAGCTTAAAGAAATTCAAGCACCTGGTTTCAAATAACAAAATTCAGCTGTTAGTTTCTCATGCAGGAGTCAAGGACTTCCTTTTAAACAAAGATTTGAATGAGAAACATGTAGGATGGATCACTCATGTCATGGAATATGACATTGAAATCAAGGTCACTAAGTTGGTCCGTGGAAAAGGATTATGTGAACAACTAGCCTCGAGTTGACAAGTTGAAGTAGTTGATGATAAGGAAGTTATTTTGTACTACAAGACGGTCAAGAGCAGAAAAATGATAATTTGATCACTCCTTGTTGGACTCAAAATATGATGCACTTCCTACAAACAAAGCCTATGCCCTCCATAAATGAGTAAAGCAAAGAGGAGATACTTCATATTACAAGCCATTCCATATGTGCTTATTGATGGTGTTTTGTTCAAGAAAGACATCAATGGTGTTCTACTGAGGTGCATTGGGATAGGTCAAGTTGAGAGGGTGTTACAAGAGTTTCATGATGGAGTAGCCGAGAGGACATTTTCTCCGCTGGGCAATGTACTCTCAATATAATGAAAAAGTTATTATTGGCCCACGTTGTTCATTGACCAATGGCCAAGTGAATGTTGAGGAGGATCGAGCTCAAGAGAAAGAAGAATGGAGAAAGTCTCGAAGTTTTCGGACTTTCGTAACTCTCAGCGCGAAGTTCGAAAAAACAATGGCAAATTTGAATCCTCATGAAGTCCGAAATTCTAAAAAATTATACTTTCAAGATTTCGGGGTTTCGGGGTTTTTGGGAATCATGCCAAAAATGGAGCGGCAAAGTCTAAAATCTCTGAAGTCCTGAAAGTACAAAAATTAGACTTTAAGGATTTTGAGGTTTTGGGAAGCGTGCAGAGTAAAGGGAGCAGAAATTTCGGGAAACTCGAAAGTCTCAAGTCCAATATTTTGGACATTCAGACTTTGGAGTTTCAGAGTCTTCAGAGAGCAAAATGGAAAAAGAAAGAAAATGTCCAAACTCCTCAAAGTCTAAAGTCCGAAATTTCAAACTTTCGAGGTTTCAGACTTTGAGGTTTCGAAAGTCTCAAACCCCAAAACACAAAAATCACACCTCAACTTCTAAACTCGAACCCGAAAGTCCGAAGTCTGAACTTTCAAACTTTCGGGTTTCAAACTTTCGGAACTCTCATGTCATTTTTCAAAGAATGCACCTCGACCTTCAGATGGTCATATCTTTCAACTGGAAGCTCATATTTGAGCAAGAGAGGACTTTTTGGAAATCTCTCCTCTCTCTATGCAACTATGACTCGGATATCTTAATTTGGGTGAGACTAAGATCTTTAAAATGGAAAAATACAATTCACCTTTTTGAGGGTTTCCCAAGGTTTCTCACCTACCACCATAATGAAGGTATGGGCTTCCTTCTTGCCCAACAAGGCATGGTACATGGAGGTATGGGTTTTGGAGTGGCTCCATCACTGTTGCAAATGAATTGAATGCATTTTAGAGGTGGTTGAAGTAGGATTTCGGATTCTTCTCATCTCCTTCTCTCATTCTTCATATATATTGTAAGGAGGGGGAATTTTCAAAAGGTTGGACAATTTGGCTTTGCACCCTCCCTTCTCTTCTTTTCTACAAGTGGATTTGTGGAGTTAAAACCTCCCATTAAAATTGTAATGCAATCTTGCCTCTTGGCCATTGTAGTGTATTGTATCAATTTTGGAGCAAATAATGCATGTTTGTGGATGATTTTCAACCCTCTCTATGTTCATTGCATCTTCTTGATCTTTCACCGCAACCCTGGTTATTTGTGCATGGTGATTGTATACATTTTTATGGTTTGTGTTTAATGGAAATCAGTGTTCGACATTCCTTTGGTGCATCACCTTTGTTAGTTTAGGTTTATTTTCTTGCATCTTCTTAACCTTGTCTCCTTAGCAAGTTAGATTAGATTTCAGAGTAGATCCTCTACAATTTGCATGTGTGCATCAGAACAGAGGAATAGGAACCAGACCTTCATCCAGGAGAGCTTTCCCGATCGCAAAGTCCCACACTTTGGGAAAAGCTCCATGTTATGTAATCACATCGATCAGTAACAATCCTTCAATTGCAAAATAGATTAGGGGTGTTGTGATTACACATCAACAATTCCTAATGGTGTCATTCGTGAACAACCATTGACATAAAATGAACTTTGTTGTTTGTTATATTTTATTATTTTATGATGTTAAGACTTTCAATACCAACATAAAATGTGATTTTCTATTATTTTAATTTTGGCGTCAAGGTCATGAATTAGATTATTTTACGACGTTAAGGTCATCGATTACATGGCATTTACTTTGGTAGATAAGACGAAGACATGAATGGAAAGTTGGAAATAAAAAGGTGGAAATTAAATACTCTGCATGTCCCACACCTATTCCATGGTTGAGATTATTCCTACCCAAATAATATTTGTTATATGTGCTCTATTTTGTAGTCTTTATCTCAATTGCATTATTTACATGAGGGAAATTTTTGCTTAAAGGAGCCAACACTAAAAATAGGGAAAATCCAATAGATTCATGGTTTAAAACCCAAGCCGGCAGTGATTTTTCTTTTACCACTTTGCAGCCCCTCTTTTCGGTTGAAGATCGAACAATGCAGGAAACAATTAATGCATGAACAATCATCAATAACCAAGCCCCTCTAATGGTTGGTCATATGATCGATAGGTAGATTTTATCTAAAAGAAATAAAGGAGCAAGAAGAATCTTATCTAACCTACTCACATTTTTCCATTTTTTAGCTATCATTGTAGTAATGGTATGATGCACCAGTATTTTCCATGATTCATCACCTTGGACAACCCTCGTGATCTATTTATCAACAAGACAAAACCCTTTGTTTTGGGATATATAATTCCCAAACATCCATTAAACTTAGGTTAAATGCAAAGAGACCAACCATAGGACTAAACCAAGAGACCTATCCCATTCGGTCCATAAAAATTGACAAATTAATTTGTTTAAATATTCACACCCCTTATTGGATGGCATCCAACAAGAAGAATAATACACGTGTGGCAAGAAAGATATTATTAGCTACTTGTATTTTTCTAGCCAAAGATTTAAAAACTTGTTACCGGGTAATTAAATAGTTTATCTTTAATCTTTTGAGGTACCAATTCCACATCTCTGAAAGTGACTCCCAAACCAAATGGAATACCAAGAATCGGGTTATGTCACCATGTTTGATTTGTTTCCACTCTCTTGGAATCCACTGAGGAGTAGGATCAGTTTGTGATGCCAAAAACTTTGTTTTATGATGAGATAATTGGGAATGCAACACAAAACAATATAGATTTAAAATATTAAGTGTGTTATTAAATTATTCTTCAAAATATTATAGAAATAACATACTATCATCAACAAAATGAGAATTTATAACCTTAGTGTTTCGAGGATAGAATACTAGATATGTGTATACAAAATCTACACTTATGCAATTTTAAATTCCATAGCATTAAATTTAAAATAATTAAGAAAACAAATACATTAAATATTACACATTGCGAATTTGTGAGATTCATGACATTAATAAAAATTGAAATTTTAAAATATTGATAAAATAAAATAATAGAACCATATTCTTTATAAACATCCTATTAGTTTCGTTTGGTTTTTTTAATTCATTTATAATTTATTTTATTTTATTTTTATTGTTTCATTTTTTATAAATATAGATTAGACTAAACATAGGATTTAATAATTTGCAAGAAATTTGACACTTGAGGTTAGACTTGGGTTTTGAAAGTTGGAATTTAGACCTCATTTTCTACACATTACAAGCTTTAATTAGTGATTCATTTCCATATTTTTTTACAATAATATTATTTTTTAGTTATAAGTTAAAATATTGTTTTAATTATCTCTCATAAAATTTAATGATATTTTTAGCTTTTTGAATTGATTAATGTAGTGTTGGATTGATTTCTATGAAAAATATTCAATCTCTAACAAAACATGGAATTAAAATACTAATTGTTAGGCATGGGGAGTTAAATGTGAATAATATTAATACTACAATATTTTTTATCAAAGATAATTGTATTGCATCTTGATTTTATTTTATTGACTAATTTTCTTATAAACTCTACAATTTAATCTCATAGTAATTATTTTGTAAAGTGATTTAATAGAAATTAAATCTTTATTAGAGGGTTGAGATTGAATAGATATAATAGTAACAAGTAAGATCTATCATGTAAGAAACAAGCAAGTGTGAAAAATAATGAGATAAGAGTGACTTAACTTGTATTCGGAGATCTAGGTCTGCTTTTGGGCCGATAACTAGGTGGAACAGGCTAGATTTAAATTGAGTAAGCTTTTCTAGAAAATTGGAGTTTGAAACCCTTTTGGACAAAACCACCCAGATAAGGACAAGACCGCCTGAGTGCTAATGTCTGAATTGGGTGTTAGTGTCCCGCAATAGCTTTGCTTTTGCAATTTTCAAGGTCTGAAGTTGTCTTCTTCCTTTCGCTCTTTGTCACATCCACTTCATTATAGGCTCCCGAGTCACACCTGAACCTACAAAACAAACTTAAGCTACTTGCATAAGGCTCAAGAAAACATTAGATGAAACAAATAATACATATGCTTGAGTCAAACTGACTTTGTGCCATTCCAATGTGATCTTCACCGAGTGTTGTATTGCATTTCAAACTCTATGTAGTTCTAATATGTGTGTGTATGTGATTGAATTGTGTCCCTTGAAGCTAGGTTTCCTTTGTGTCATTCACACCAAGATAATGGCTATAACTACTTTACCCCCAAGATGAATGTGTGAGATGGAATTCAAAAATAGCCCCTCTTATGTAGTGAATAATGTAGCTCAAATGCAGTCCTTGAATGTTGCTCTTTACCCATATAGTAGATAGGAAGTAATAGCCCAAATTGTCCAATTTCTAATAATGGAAAGTAGGTCATATATATATATATAATTCCCTTGTTTTGAATTTCATCATTAACAACTAAAAAGGCTGACCCAAAGTGATGGGTAGTAATTTAGAAAAGATAACAAATGATGTGACATTTCAAATTTGTAAAGTTATGTTCGTCATTACATCATCTAGTATATTGTGCAACTTAAAGTATTGTTCCATGAGACTTATCCATGAGGTTACATTTGTACCATCAAACTTATAGATGTCTATCTTTAGTAAGTTCAATTTTGACTTTTGGATTGGTTACCCTATATTTTATCGCTTTGTCTTCCCGTGGTTCGCTTGTGTGTGAGTGGTTGTATGAGGTGGATTAATTAAGGTTTTCAACTCATAAACCATATCCTATATAAACCCTCATTCAAAGATGTTGCAAATGGGGCAAAAAAATCTTAGGATAAAATTTACCATTGCTTAACATCCTATAGGAATGTCATGCTTAATTTTAGGTGGATGATAAAAAACGTCATCACGTAATCAATAGTTGATGAAAGCAAATTTGTTTCAAAAGGCATGGTTACTTATGTGATTTTTTTCCATCAAAATATGTGTTACATTAGAATCAGATGTTCCACCATGAACTAACTTCTACCAGATTTGACCCAAGAATTTCTAAATATAGTGCCTCAAATCTGAAAATACAAAGAATGAACCCAACCTCAAATTTTATGAGGTTTCCAAAAATGTAAATAACTTGAAAAAATCTGAAATTTTTAGCTATATAGTGGATTTGTCAAAAACAATGAAATCACAATAACTCGAACAAATCATATCAAAAGAGGCTGAAATTTAGAGTGAAAATTGTATACCACGTGTAACAACCCTAGAAAAATCTCCAAACAATTCACAAAGTTGTGTGAGATATGGTGGGAAAAAATTGTTGCCAAAAATCGATAATAAAAACACTCAAATATAGTCCACTTTGAGGGAGAAACCTCTAGAAATTAAAATAAATGATTAAATAAACTTAATGATATGATATGTGATGGTTTTGGGAAAATTTCACCTATCCATATTTATATACGGACTATATAGGCCAAAGGGACCCTCTCCCCTTTCTATATAGACGAGACAGAGATATATCTAGATATAGATATAGGGGCTCTATCTATCTAGTCCCTCCTCCCCGACCTCAAGACAAGATCTATAGGGCCTCCAAACTAAACTATTGAATTATTTCCCGAAAAACTGAACTATTGAATTATTTCCTATATAGATATATGGCTCCAAAATACAGTAAATCATGGCATACCAGATTGTCTACCCATCTACCTCCCAAATGTGAAGAATCACACCCTTTCATCCTAATTAGATCAGTCTAACTATTTAATAAGAACTAATAAATGAGAAGTTTAAAGTCATTTGCTTCACTACATAACATTAGTAATCATATGAACATATAATATCACGGCTATAACATAAATGAGGTACGTTGAGCTGATCAAAAATTTGAATAAGAATAAAATAAACTGAACATTTATTTGTTAAGAAAACCTTAAAATTCAAGTGTCATTGTAAAAGAACACATGGCCATCATGTATATATTTTTTTGCAGGATATTATTTTGAGAGTAATTGGCTTTGGATGAAAGGTACTTACTGGGCTTCTTATTCCTGAGATGCGAGTAAAATTTCTAGTCAATTTTTCGCAGACCTTTTAATATTCAAGTTTTTACACGGACTTCACTAGTTAGCCAAGAGGAAATTTTCATGGTTTCATGGCATAATTTTTATGTAACTACAATTCGTATATATGGCATTTGAGTAATTATTGTTTCAAATAAAGAAAAGAGGATATAACACACGTGTTTCTTGATTTCTACTAAAATAAAATCCTCTTGAAATCTTAAAATTCAAATGATTGATTATGCAAAACAATACACAAAGGATTACATGTTATAGAAGATGCAACATATTTGGCATTTAACAAAAACTTAATGTGAATTATATAATCAACAAAAATCTGAATTAGCAACGGAGTTTATTCCTAATCCTCTCCCCTTGGCTTCGCTAGCTTCAAGCTGAACTGTAAGACGTCAAGGATCGAGCCAGCACAACCATGCCCACCAAGGATTCAAGGATTATGTTTACAGATGTTATAAAGGTTGCAACTCTTCAAGCTCAACCCTCAGATGTGCAAATGAACCTGTAACCAATAACAATCATATCCAAGCTATGTTTGTCGTCTTCACAAGGTAAACATTTTTATCATTTCTGAAGGAGGGAACACTAGCTAATTAGTGTTTGGTCTAGCGACCAGGTTGGATGTGTTCCTACTCTCAAGGAAAAGTAATAGATTAGGAAGAGGTGTTATTGGTAATAAATGGGATGATTTTGTACCTCCTCAATGTCAACCACATCCTTCAATTATGAGATTCACTTCAAATCAGAATTGGGTGGAAGCTAGAGATCCAAGGCATTAAGATATTGATACAAGTAAAATATATTCATATATTTAGTTGAAATAAAGAACACCCAGATACCCATCAGCATTATAATGTAATAATAACATGGACCTTGGACAAGCACCTATGGATGATGTTTCTAGTTTATATTTAAATATGTTGTTTATACAAATACCAAGCCCAACAAACAAGGTGTATTGAGATTTTTATTATGCCGAAGGCGTTACCCTATGGGAAAAGGATTTCCGGTCGTTCACGTTACTATCTTAAATTTGCCAAAGCGCGTAGACGTTTTTCCTATTTTTAACCCTAAAAATTCGGATTTCGAGTGTACAGTTTTTGGGTAAATCGTATTTTGCTTTTGCCAGGGTTCGTTTTTGGGTTGAGAGGAGGCATCGATCTGTATTATGCATCTGTGCATGCCACTATGCCAATTCACGGTGGATTTGGGGGACTCAATTTTCTGTTTCCCCTAATTTTGTAGACGTTACTGCATTGACAGAGCCCACAAATATTGTATCCATGAGCCTGCAAAATACGATATCTCGTCTCGCGACGCCTTGCCACAAACCCTTCATTGCGTCTTTAACACAATCAAAACCACCGCCACGATCTCCGATCATGGAATCAAGGAATCAGGGATTTGCACAGTTGAAGTTGTTGCTTACTCTCCCAAGAAAGAGCTTGTCCAGATCAAGGGCCTTAGTGATTCCAAGGTTGATAAAATTATTGAAGCAGGTATGATACCTGTAATCCCGCGAGACCCAATTTTTCCAGCTGCTCTTTTGTATTTTCTGTTTTGTTTCACGGTTGCTTTGTATCTAGATTTGAGTGTTGTTCTTTGTAGCTTCCAAATTGGTCCCAATGGGATTCACCAGTGCTAGCCAGATGCACGCTCAGTGCCTTGAAATTATACATATTAGTTTTGGGTCAAGAAATCTTGACAGGATACTAGAAGGTACCATGAATTGATTGAATTTTATTGCCATTCTTTTCCCCTTTATTTGTAGGGGATTCAAACCAGAATTCACACTCTAGGGGTGCACTGGTTAGTCTCAATTCGGTTTTCATCACAGTGGCCAGTTCTTATCTTACCTTATCAATTACTTCTTAGCCAAGGTAACCCGCTTTTTTTAGGATCTAATTAGGGTATATCTAGGGAGTTGTGGGTCTCTTTTCTGGTTGTTTGTAGTATTGTACCATTCTTATGACTACTAACATTTGATGTTTATAGGTTCCAGGAACATGGAGATGGATGCTTGGAATTTGTTTAATTCCTGTAATTTTTCAAGCTTTAATCATATTTTTTCAAATGGAAACCTTCTCTTCAGGGTGGACACCTACGGCGATCTCATCCTCATGGACGCCCAAGGAAAGCCGCTTCTCACACTCTGCCATAAGGTATACACACTATTTTCACGGTTTCAAACATATACACATTTAATATATTGTCTTTTTCATTATGCCCAAAAGTAGCTTATTGAGTAAAAGCAGTAGGGTTTACCATTGTCTGCATTCACGCCCAAAATGTTTTCTAGCATCAAATCCATGTTGGTGCATGTTTGGGTAGGGCTAACTTGTCGCGTGTTGGAAGATTATGATCCATCATCATTAGGGCAATTTTGATTTTTGTCCCAGTTTAATTTTTGCAGGTTTTGCCTAGCTTTTGCTATTTTTTTTACTTGCAGAGACCGAGTCTGAGCACTAGTGTTTCAATTAATTGTTTGTGCATCTCTTCATGTTAGCATATCGGCTATGTGAGTCTCTTAGGCCCTTCATTTTTTCTATTGTTGGGACAATTTATTCTTTTCATTTTACTTGTCCGGATATAATGTTTACATGATTTACACTCTTCAATAATTCGTTCGCGTGTGTTTTTGATGTACGGGTGGACACTCTACAAACATAAATGGAGTCTACCTTACGCATCTTCAAGGAAGTGACGCAGTTTTTTTAACACCGCTGAATATACACTTGTTTTGCATTGGCTTGCAATTTGCATTACATTTGACATAACATATTTTGCATTGTTTATCGTGGCACACACATACTACATTCAATGCACCAATGGTTTTCGTCTTGCGATTAATGACCTTTCAACGTTTCAGGCGTGTTATCAATGTTGTTTCCACTTCCAATTTCATTTCATTCCTACTCACCATTTTAGCGGCCATGTGGATGCTTTCATTTAATATATTGGACACATGTTTGCTTTTTGTTTTGCACTTCACATGTTATCATTTTCTCATTCCCTTACCTGTTGTCACAAGCTTTAGCTACAATGAAATGTTTGCAATGAGAGTTTGATGTTGTCCTCAAATTTGATGAAGGAAAAGGTTTATATAACAATGCGTTGGATGTTGTGATCATTATGTCTTTTGTCCAAATTTCAAATCATGGGGATGGCTTTGTAGCTGATGTTCACCACATGAATGTGGCACTCAAACGAGCTCATAGAGAACTTTGGGTATGAATCTTTGAATTCCTTACCGCATGATCAACACCATTTAATTTTTAGAAAAACATGTTTGATTTTGTTAAAATTCAATTTCTTTCTTGTCCTAATTTTCGTTGGTTTCAAAATGTACATGTTATGGGTAACGCTTGTGCTGCAGACCAAGCACCTTAATTGAGGATGTTAAGTCTTAGGACTATTTTGTGGATATGGAGTCCATACGAAGAGATTTTTGGGTTATACGGCCATCTTTGTTTGCTTTGTCTCAGTTAGGGCCGCTTATAGTATGAGAACACCAACGTTAGGAGGTCTAAATCAAATACAATCGATGCACATGGAAATGGAGGTGATTGGATGAATGTTGATGGATCAAGTTCAATTGCAAAAAGGGGGCCTACAAAAATTTTAGAGCTAATTTGGAGTTTTTGGAGGATTTTGGAGTGGCCTCGCTTCGAAAAATCGAGGGATGCATAATGCATATGGATGTGTTTGGGCCCTTGATAGAGCTTACTGACTTGATTGTTGAAAGCTACAAGAAATGAAGGTCACAACTAGCAATCATGATGAAGGTTTATTGCATAGTGCGAGAATGAAGCAATTCACATTGCTCAAGCATTTATTCCCAAGGAATGAATTGAATGTGAGGGTCAACTCGAAAATACCCGGTTGGTCGATTCTGTTACTACATGTTTGTTACTTGTAAATGGTTTCTTTCAAGTAACTCGAGGGAAATAGGCAATATTTATGCCCTTCCATTATGTACATCAAATCAGACAATAAAAAGTAATCCATTGCTTATTTATGTTCCATTTCTTATGCTTGCATTATCTTTTCCAATCACTATTACTTTATTGTTTTCTCTTTGCATGATTGTTGTCTCCTATCGCGGTTTCTATTGCTGTTTCGCACATTTCACTTGATAGTTTCTTATGTGAATTCAATTCAAGTAATTCAAGCATGCTTTAGACTCTCATTCATTTGTATTTAACATTCTTAGCAATCTACATGTTTATTTATGTGATATGGATCAGCTTGAAAACTAAAGCTAACTATGGTGTTGTTGATTTTCATGGTCATGGTCACTAATGGGAAATACTTTTTGGCATGTATGGATTCGTTCCTTTTGCTTACCAAAATTGGAATGCATTGGGCATTGCAGCGATTTTTTCAGCTGATTTGACAGTTATTTATTTCGTGTATCCTGTGGTACCTTTGTTTGGTCCTCTTTGAGGTACCCTTGCAGGCTTGTTATGCTCTTATGCACCTTATTTAATAATTAGTAACATGGAGAGAGGCAACAAATAAGATGCCTCTGTAAGCCACCAACCCACAATGTGGTTCCCTCAGGCCAAGACAAAACTACCTTAGCACTTAAAATATGCCTCTATTGAACCAAATCTTTGCATCAAACTCACTTTTGAGGGATGGATTTATCCAAAGAAAATCAACTACTTCATTTATAATAAAATTCTACTAAGCAATTTTTTTCCTCTAAATTCTCCTCACCGTAGTCTTCAGATTTCAATTATTTTTGCAACTTGTACTTTGTCCATAAGAAATGTTTAGTTACTCTGAACTTTTTGTGTAATTGTTTTGTTTTGACACAAAGCACAACCATCTGATTGAGAAGCATCCACCACAATAATGATATTCAAACATAAGGAGAAGCTAAATGAAGAATGATGGTTGTTGAGGTGTTTATTTAGAAGGAGGAACAAATTATATGATGTATAATCTGAATTTTTATATATTTTAATGCAGGCTGATGTTGCTTTTCAATTGAAGGGATCAGAACTTAGTACTGCAATACTGAATCAAGAAACCAAATTCAGAAAAAACTATAATACTAAATCTGAGCATTTGTTTTTTGTTGGGCAGGTGTGGAATCGGTGGATATAGACAAAAAGTTGTAGAAACCCACTAGGTGTTGAAGAGAGTGAAAGGCACGGGAAAGCAGGCACATATATGGCAGGTTGCGGATGGCAAGTTGCGGTTACAAATCTCCAAAGACCTTGTTTCTGACGATGTTTTCCAAGAAAGAGAGAAAATGAAGCGTATGTGGATTGGGAAGGTACTGTTAACTCCCAATCATAGTCACGAGGTTAAAACTGATGATTACAAAATTTGAATAGTATAAGTAAATAGAAATATCCTCAAGAGGGTCCCATTTGCCAAATTGGAGTTTGGCTTGCCTATGACCTAGAAATGAATATTTTTACCTTATTATTTTATTACATCCTTTTGTTAATTTTATTACTGATTGACATGGATGATACAATTAATGGAGGTGTTATGGATTGATGGGTATTTGCAGTTCCTCTGTTTACCCATAGTTTTGTCTTGGAATGTTCTAAAATTTATTTGTTAAAATAGATTGCAATGATTTAGGATCTGTATTTTGACTTATAATTGTCAAACTACTTTACCACCAGCTCAAGTCTTCAATCCAGTACATCAGGTCTCTTGATTTTGAGGAGGCTTCGAGCTTGATCTCTGTTATAAAATTCCGCATGCAAAGGGACCTCTATGTTGCCAAGCTTCATATTTCACTTCAAACATAATCCCACAATCACACTTACTACAGATAATTACATGTTTATAATACCGATTCGGATGATGATGCTACTACCAGTATTAATACATTAATACGGCTTCAATGGGGTGCCTAATCATTTCAAGCAAAGTGGAGATGAAGTATCTGGACTCGTTATGCTATCTTGGGTAATTATCAACAACATGAATTTACATGTTGTTTATGATTTAGAGAAACAAAGAGTCATAGAAATGTTCCCCAAAATTGTGGATCTCACATCTAGGGCGACCTTAAGGGTTGCAGGAGTTGTCCATGGATGTTGCAATAACAATGGCATGGGCATAAAAGGCCATGATGTTTCAATTTTTTTATACATTTTAGTTTATCAATGTTTTTTTTTTTTAACAAAATTGGAAACCTGGTCACATAACAAGTGGAGTTATGGATTCCTTATTGTAGGAGAAGGATTTATACGTCGGTCATGCTCTTACACTTGCTTCATTTTCAATTTGTCCGCTTTCTGTTTTCATTTTGTTTTTACATATTTAAATTTGTTAATATTTTTCAAAGTCTCTTTGCTAATGGATAACTTTGTTGCATGACCGGTGGAGTTAAGGATCTCTTATCATATGAGATATATTTGAACCTAATAATAAGATTTGAACCTAGTTTATGCTCTTGCACTTACCAATTTTGAATCTATGTTAATTAATTAGTACTAGTGATTACCAATTTTGAATCTATGTTAATTAATTAGTACTAGTGATTTGAATTTTCAAAACACCATAGGTCCCAATTTTGTCTTTCTCAAAGTTGTGCCCATTTCGGTTTCTATTTTCTTTTCAAGGAGATCTATGTGACACATAAACCCATTTTATGTTTTGAATACATTTTCTCTATATACTTTGAAGACGAGTCCAACCTATTTTAACAATTCAATGTTCTCAAAGTCTATTTGCTTATGTTGCATCAATTGTAAGTTTATGATAATTAATTACATGCAGACCATTGTACCTTTTTTGATTGAAAGTTTAATAGTGTGAGTTAAACATCAAATTGCATTTCTTTGGCTTAATGTTAAGGATCGAGGTATTCGCTCCGCTAAATTTTTTACGGAGCATAATGTCGGCCTCTTCCTTTTTATTGATACCTCCCGAAATTTGTACCTTGATGAATGACTAAACAATACTTTTTACAGCATCATCTGCACTGTTAGACTACAGACCACTTGATACCACTTGTAGTTTTCAAAGGACCCTACATCTCAATTATTTTTCCATTCGAATTGTGCACTGCTCTCTTTATAGTTTTTTTAAAGGACACTTATGTATTTACTTATGTTTTAAGAGTCAAGTTCAGTTTTCTTACAATCAATTTATACAACTTTTCCTTAAATGATGAATGTCAGTAAATATATTTTAATTTGTTAATATTTTCAGAGTCTTTTCATTAATGATGAAAATTGTAGGGCAACTGCTGCAATGTTTTTCTGCACCAGCAAACTTTCTTCTATTTTAAATCCACAGATATAAGGTCTTGGTTTCCTTCTTTTTGAGAAGATTCATAAGATCAAACTCCCAAATTCAGCATGCACACAAGGTCTCTACAACCCTTAGGGATTGAAGTTGAGTCTCACAGTCAGATGAAACTGCTGCATCAAATATAGATTCATGATTGAACCCTATGTCTTATTTTCATTTTCAGATTTGGTTATCAACTGTTTTGTTTTACATTTCTTTTTAAAATCTTTATGTTATTGTTTATGGTTTAAGACTCAATTTCATCTTTCTTTGGACTTGTGGAAGCTTCTTTGAAAATTTATTTTAATTCATAGTAGTGATACTCATGGCTTCCTTTGCGAGCTCTAGACTAGACCCTTTTACCACTGTTTCATTGGTATTTTGATACTGTTGTTATTTATTTCGTGTATCATGTGGTACCTTTGTTTGGTCCTCTTTGAGGTACCCTTACAGGCTTGTTATGCTCTTATGCACCTTATTTAATAATTAGTAACATGGAGAGAGGCAACAAATAAGATGCCTTTGTAAGCCATCCTCAATGACCAACCCACAATGTGGTTCCCTCAGGCAAGACAAAACTACCTTAGCACTTAAAATATGCCTCTATTGAACCAAATATTTGCATCAAACTCACTTTTGAGGGATGGATTTATCCAAAGAAAATCAACTACTTCATTTATAATAAAATTCTACTAAGCAATTTTTTTCCTTTGAATTCTCCTCACCGTAGTCTTCAGATTTCAATTATTTTTGCAACTTGTACTTTGTCCATAAGAAATTTTTAGTTACTCGAATTTTTGTGTAATTGTTTCATTTTGACACAAAGCACAACCATCTGATTGAGAAGCATCCACCACAATAATGATATTCAAACACAAGGAGCAGCTAAATGAAGAATGATGGTTGTTGAGGTGTTTATTTAGGAGGAACAAATTATATGATGTATAATCTAAATTTTTATATATTTTAATGCAGGCTGATGTTGCATAATTAGCCAAACATATACTTTCTTATATAGATTTTCAATTGAAGGGATCAAAACTTAGAACCGCAATATCTTGAATCAAGAAACCAAATTCGAAAAAAAACTGCAATTGAATCAGAGAATTTGTTTTTGTTGGCGCAGTGTGTGTGGAATCAGTGGATATAGACGTAAAGTTGCAGAAACCCGGCTAGGTGTTGAAGAGAGTGAAAGGCACGGTAAAGCAAAGCGCAGATATGGCAAAGTTGCGGTTACAAATCTCCAAAGACCTTGTTCATTGATGTTTTCCAAGAAAGAGAGAAAAATGAATTGTATGTGGATTGGGAAGGTATTGTTAACTCCCAAGCATAGTTACGAGGTTAAAGCGACGAGTACAAAATTTGAACAAGATAAGTAAATAGAAATATCCTCAAGAGGGTCCCATTTTCCAAATTGGAGTTTGGCTTGCCTATGACCTAGAAATGAATATTTTTACCTTATTATTTTATTCCATCATTTTGTTAATTTTATTACTTGATTAACATGGATAATACAATTAATGGAGGTGTTATGGATTGATGGGTATTTACAGCCTCATCTGTTTACCCATAGTTTTGTCTTGGAATGTTCTAAAATTTATTTGTTAAAATAGATTGAAATGATTTAGGATCGTATTTTGACTTATAATTGTCAAACTACTTTACCACCACTCAAGTCTTCAATCCAGTACATCAGGGCTCTTGAGTTTGAGGAGGCTTCTGGGCTTGATCTCTGTTATAAAATTCCCCACTGCAAAGTAACCTCCTATGTTGCCAAGCTTCATATTTCACTTCAAACATAATGCCACAATCACACTTACTACAGATAATTACATGTTTATAATACCTGATTCAGATGATGATGCTACTACCAGTATTAATACAGCTTCAGCTTCGGCGGGGTGCCTAATCATTTCAAGTAGTGGAGATGAAGTATCTGGACATGTTGCTATCTTGGGTAACTATCAACAACATAATTTACATGTTGTTTATGATTTAGAGAAACAAAGAGTTGGATTTCTACCTAAAACATGTTCTCCAGTTGCCCATTGATTTATTTCTCTATCAGACACAAAAATAACTTTCTGTTTTGGGAAACAAACACAACAAAAGTGATCTTGACACAAAGGAATATATTGGGTGTGATGGTATCCATGCTACAGAGCTTAAATGCAATCCATCCATGGCCTCTAGACTGCAAGGGGCCCAAACATGCCATTAGTGTTTTGAGCAATTTATTACCAAAACAAGTTTAGGGAATTAGTCTAATTATAGGTCTACAAACACAAGTTCTTAGGACAGTCGATTGAGTAAATATGTTTGCCAACCACAACTAGCGTGCATTGTTCATATTGTTTATATCATAATAAACTATAGCATTAGTTGCAGCAAAATTTGAGTTTTTTGGTATCGCCCTTAAAGTGTCACATTATTATAATATGTTGAATATGGATACGTCTAAATGAATGTCTTACAGCTGAGCTGCCACATCTGAGTACAAAGAGAGAATAAAAAAATGTGGAATGTATGGTCTCTCATACAAGTCAAAATGTAGAGCTTTCTCATAGATATTTCACCCATTGTCAGACACAAAAGATAGTATTCAATTTTATCCTATACTTAGTCATACATCGAAGTTGAAATATCTTCATATTAAGTGGAATTGCCATGGTGAATATAAATGCTTCTAAATGAATGTCTTACAACGGAATTGCCACAGCTAAATGTTATATGTATACTTTTAAATGAATGTGGAATGCATGGTGTCTCATACAAATCAAAATGTAGAACTTTCCCATAGATATTTCACCCATTGTCAGACACAAAAAGATGTATTCAATTTTATCCTATACTTAGCCATACATCGAGTTTGAAATATCTTCATATTAAACGAAACCACCACAACGAAATATTAAATATGTATACGTCTAAATGAATGTCTTAGAGTTGAGCTGCCACCACTGAATACAAAGAGAGAATAAAAAAACGTGGAATGCATGGTGTCTCATACAAGTCAAAATGTAGAGTTTTCCCATAGATATTTCACCCATTGTCAGACACAAAAGATGCATTCCATTTTATCCTATACTTAGCCATACATCAAGTTTGAAATATCTTCATATTAGGGGGAACTCCCCTCTTAAGTGCAAAGCATGATATAATTTTCCATTCTGTTTTCCATATCCACCTTTAGTTAGTTTGAAGTGGTATGAATAGATTGAAAATCTGCAAATGTACGGAAGTCTTCATGTAACATGTTTAGTTCAAATAAAATAGTCAGCAAAATGTTACCACTCATGATATGAGATTTGCAAATGTATATGTACGAATTTGTAACAAGTATGAAATGTAGAGATGAAACTTTTAAATAAAGTGGTTCATAAATAGTTACATCCACAACAACATCAAGAGATAATGAAAGGTAAAACATTATATTTGGTCTAACCTCACTTTCACAAGCTTGACCAAGCACATTTAAAGGTGTGGCCCATTTGCACATGGTTTAACATTTTATGACAAGCTTTCTAGGTAAGACAAGTTTCATGGAAGCTCTTGGTGGGTACCAAAAATGGTATTGAGCTAGATGTCCGTATGTTGGAGCACAAAACTTTGTTTTGTAAAACCACAGTTGTAGTGGGCAGCTTTCTTTTTTATTCTCCATCAATATCAGTGCTTTGGGTTTGTCTATGCAATATAATCGAAATATAGCATGTCTTGTGATAAATTCTGAGCAGGAAATTTTAGAGGAGCAAGTGGTATTCCTAGCAGTTTCCTTCCACCGATTTATGCTCTAGCCAATGAATTTTTGAAGAATCAAGAACTCTTAAAGTTGCCTTCTTGAAAGCTCAATTATACTCAATTTTTTCTTTATTTATTTCACTGGTGCCATTCTCAATTGTATGAATAATGGGGAGAAGGCTCTAGGATTTTTCTGTATATACGTAACCCACCTTCTTTGATATGGATTTCTTTTCCTCTACCTTGAATAGATACTCTCTGAGCATTCTGCAGAGCCACAATGACAGGATGTTTTGCCCTAAAAATGAACATGAACTGCTCATCTTTTTGGATAAATTCCTTGGCCCTAAAAATCTCTTCACCATCTTTCATAAGGGCAATTTCCATTAGACTGGCAAGGGCGTTGTGAATTTCTCTGGAGATCTTCAAATCAAAGAATAGCACAGCACCTGCACATCTGGAGTTTCTTCTTAAAGGAAAGGAAAACATATCTATGAAGTTAAAAGACTCTAAGTCCTGGTCCTGCACTTGGAAAGACTCCAGCTTCATTCCATTTGCACTAAATTCTTGAATGAAGGACATATCCTGTAAATGCCAAGGTCACCCCAACAATCAATTCTTGTTAGACTGATGGTTAATTTAACTAAAATCATATAATGCTGATCGATTCTGTTTGTAACAAACTTGCTAGAATGCAAGTATCTTTTCACACAGTATAGAAGTTTATACTTGGTGCAAACAGAGAAGCAACTAGCTTCAAACAGAACTAAGAAAAACTTTCAAAAAAAAGTTATCTAATACAGAGTTGAAACCAACCATCAGCCTTTGCCTTCCTACGAATTCCTACGAATTTGAAACATACTAAAGAGGAAATTAATGTAAAAGCTAGATACTGGTTGGTTAGATGTGCACCTTTACTATTTTTTAACAGTGACATGCACCTACCTCTATTATTTGGCCCAGGTTTAGGCCAATGAGTTCAGAGCCATTCAAGTATATTGTGTGTAAACATTTCAGTCCTTGTAAGCCTGTAGTACTCCTGATGTTTGCGCAGCCCCGTATGTCTAACTTTGTTAACAAGTGCAGTGAGCTCAAGTCTGGCAACCCAGCTAGGTGTTGGCAGTTCCGCAGAGTTAGAATTTTCAGGTTTTTCAAATTTGAGAAATCCGAGATTTTCTTCATTTTTATACAATCCCCTACTTCAAGCCACACAAGTGCTCCAGGGAGCGCTGGCAATTCCAATAATTTCTCACATTTATGCAGAATAAGGGTGGTTAGGTTCTCAAGCTCATAAATGCTGGAAGGCAGTGTGTGAAGAAAAGTATTCTGTAGGTTGAGAATCTCCAATGCAGACAAATCTCCTATCATTTGAGGTAAACCATCTAAAAGATGGGAGCCACTTGCATCAAAATGCACCAGAGATCTAAGTCTGGAAAAATTCTGTGGTAGTCCAATAAGGCTAACATCATTCTTCAGCTCCAAAGTTGTGAGATTGGTAAGCTTTCCAAAACTTTCAGGAAGCCCTTGAAGACAGGGGCACCCGTTCACAAACAATTCATTAATGCTTTCCAGATTCCCAAATTCCTTTGGCAGATGAGAAAGGCTACTGCATTCATTCATTTTCAGGTAGTTGAGGCACCTGAGCTCACCTATTGATGTAGGCAAACTTCGTAACCTGTGACAGCCACTTATAATGAGCTTCTTCAACCACCAGTCTGTTTCAAAAGGAGGCAGTTCCTGTATCTGTTCTAAATGGCCTATATCGAGATCTTTTAGGGCTCGGAGCATCCCAAATGTGCTTGGTAACTTTCTAATGGACAAGCAGCCATTCATAGAGAGATTTTCAAGTGATGAGAGCTCACCAATGCTCTCGGAAGTTCTTCTAGATTTTTGCATCCGGACAAATTCAAGTATTTTAGCTGTAACAGGAGACCAATTGATTCAGGTAGTTTTCTTAGTCCCGAACAATTTTTCAAATCGATCCTCAATAGAGATGTATAATTTGAAAGATCAGGCAATCTTTTGAGATTGACACACCAGCCAAGCAGCAGGACTCTCAGGTTCTTGGGCTTCTGCAATCAAAATGCATATGGGACATTATCTTAAATTTTATAAAATCAAACTGATGAACTTGAGGTCTGCAGAATCAATTTGAAGGAAAGAAATTGAAAAATTACCTTGTATGCAGCATGTTCATCCCAAAGTTGATTTAAATGAGACAGAGTTTGTCTGGTACTCAGATCGAGAACAACAAGATGTTCCATGCTCCACTCAGATGGCAAACAGCTCCAAGGACATGAATTCCATCTAAGCCATCTCAAATTTAAAGATAACGGTTGTGGATCCCCTCCTATATTAGTTCTATCCAACCAAATTAAATGTACATTCCTCATTGACCTCAAATCCTCGGCTTCCAAAACCACGATGCTCTGTTTTGAACCTGAAACAGATATGCTTTCAACACAGTCCAGTTCCTGAGCAGATGTCACATAATTTTCTAGTGAGTCTGAGTAGAATTCAATAGAGAGCTAGAATTAAAAAACACTAAAATTATCTTGAAACATTAACTTTGAGCACAGCATACAGCTGGATCATGCAGGGCATGCATGGCTGAATGGAGCTTGTGTAGTTTCAAAATTTTCTCTGACTTGTATAAAGCCAAAATAGATATGTTGAGTTGTTTCAGAATAAAATTTCTGTGATAAAAGGACTATAATACAAGAGCTATTAGGATTGGATATGGGGAGAGGAGACAAACAAAGATGGTTTGGAAATTGAGATGGTGAGGAACTGCAAGATTTATTGCTTAGGTAGGAATCCCATGGATGGGACTACTGCTCCTATTCTTTTGTCCCGGCTAATTGCATAGAGTATATTGAATTGAAAAACATACAACAAAAGAATCTCTCTTGAAAAATATTGTAACATTGATAAAACAATCATGAACCATAGGCCTATTTTTCCTGCAAAACACTTCTACATTTTCTTAGCAGTACTTGCTAAAATAACTGCAGTACGTCCCAAGCATGAGACCACTAGGTAATAGCATTTAATTTTAATCGATTTTACTCTTGTATGAGTTAAGCAGCTTCAACAGATATCTGTTGTATGGCTCTGATTTGCAGTAAGTAAACCTAAAAATCTTACCAGTCAGTTTTGATCATCTTCTGCCATGTTGAACAAAAAGGTAAAAAGGAAGCTAGCAGCAAAGAATACTTACCCGCCTGTTCTGTAATGCTTGATAAGCTTCATTGGCCCTCCACACCCTGCTGCGTTTAGCCGGATCCCGAGATTCATCGGCCACAATAGCTCGCCCCATATCCCTCAGATGATCATGCATTAAAATGATTTCCTGCTTATTATCTATTTTCACAAGTGACTTCAGCACTAAATTGGACAGATTCAGGTGCGGATTCAAATTTAAATCTTCCCAGAAGCTAATGGCAGTTTCCTGGTCTTGCCCAATGAAAAAACAAGCAATGTCAAGGAATAATTCCTTTTCCTGGAGGTTGAGATTTTCATAGCTGATTTTGAGACTCCTGTATATGTCATCACACCTTGCACTTTCAAGCTGACTCACTGCCTCCTTCCAACATCTTTTGTCTTTCCTATTGTACAAAACGGTGCCAAGAACTTCCAAGGAAAGTGGGAGCCCACAACAAGAACTTCCAAGGAAAGTGGGAGCCCACAACAAGTATTCACAATCCTTTTGGATAATTGTTCGTAGTCTTTATCTGGATATGCTTTGAGAAAGGCATGCCAGCTAAACAATTGGAGAGCTTCGTTCTTCTCGAGTTCATGGAGAGTATAAACTCGATCATCAGTCTCACTCACTTCATCTTCCGCAGCAGATGTGTTCAAGACACTCTTATCTCGTGTAGTAACAATGACTTTACTGCCTGCTCCAAGCCACTCTGCGCCAAGTGTTTCAAGCTGCTTTCTATGATCAACATCATCCAATATAACAAGCGCACGGATGGATTGTAAATGCTCTTTCATTATTGCCTTACCTGTAAAATTTTGGCACACAGAAGAGAACTACAAGTTAAAGCACAATTAAAAGCTATTTATATTTCATAATCTTGCATATGTGAGCCTTCTATATGGTTCACAATAAGCCATTTGCAATGCACTTATTGCTTCGCTATGCATTATGCTAAAGAAGTGTAGAGATAGGATTGAAGCTAGTGAAATGAATTGTCTAATAGAATCAACCATCACAGCTGGACATCCACCCTGCAACTAGGATTTCTTAGGAGGTTCACCCATTCCAGTACTATTCTGGATCAGACTCCGGGACATCCAAGCTGGCAATGATCTGCAAGGGGACAGCTGTCTGAATAAAATTGGGGCCACGTGAAATTCACGTGAAGATTGTGACGGAAACATATGAAGCCATATAAACACTGATGTGACATTTTTTTATGGATCTTGAAACCAATGATTTGAATTGGAGCAATTTGGAGCAATGAAATTGGAGCGCTTTGTATTTGGCTGTTTTAGCCTTTAGCTTTATTTTATTCTCATTTCTTTAGCAGCTCTTTCCATGTCTTCTTTGGTAAAAATGTTTTATAGACATTTTTTTATGGACTACCGCCAAGAATGCCTCTAGAAATACAATTTTTATAACAAATGATTATCTCAAAGTGGATTTCCTATTCTTTAAAATATATATATATATATATAACTATTATTTGGCCATGTAGATTTTCCAAAAGAATCCTAGACAAAGCAGAAACTGCAGTGATTTCAATAGACAGTTGAGATCAGAAACGTTTGAGAATCCTTCCAGTTGATTTTAAAAATGACGCTCTGCAAACCTTGTGATTCTCCGGGATTCGTATGTATGTGTGCATGCATATAAGATATAGGTAACATGCCATCAAGGGCTTAGCATCTATAGGTTAGTGTCACCTTCAATGACAAACTATGCAAACTACTGGATACTAAGGTATCTAATAAGTTTTTAACTTATCGCTTTAATGTTTTTGATGTAGGGGGCTCCCAACAAGATTGTCCACTCATACATAAGCTTCCAAACAATGTCCAAATACCCAAGGGATTCAGTGCGGTGACAGGAGAAAAGTGGGGTGCAATAAGAGAATATGAAACTCATCATGAAGGATCTGCGTCATCGACAAGCTTGGCTCTTCTATGGGCATTCAACTATTCCATCGACTATGGCTTGGCACTTAATCATCTTTTGGTTGATAAAAGTCAGCTTGGGAAGTCATGTGAACTCACTCAATAGTATCAGGATGACAAACTAGAAGATCTTTCTAGCAGTTGCAGCTCTTTTGGAAAGATTCAAGTTGGGTAAGTTATAAAGCATGCCATCAATGGCACGGCTATAGTGAACATACATTATGGTAGGCCCTTGTCTCTTTTGTTCAAGACATACACATTAAGTGTTAAGCTACCGAACAAAAAACAATGGCGATAGTCACTCAATTTCAGAACTTGGGTAGAAATCATATTTTCATAATTTATTGGGGATTCAGCTAAATCGGATTTGAATTGGCACTTATCAGATTAACAGACTTTACGAACTCCAGGTGACATCTGGATAGCCCCCTAGGCGATAACATAAAAGCAATGGAAACATTGATTATCGCTTGTCTCATGGTTCAAGGCATAGGTGAGTGTTTTTGAGACCGTGGGACAATCCTGGTTTATGGGTGACATAATTTAGGAAGATAAGCTAAGAGATAAACAATGGCTGCCAGTCACGCTTTTTCAGCTTGTGTATAATTATTTTCATAATTTAATAGGGTTTGGCTAATAGAGATAAATAACTTTACCTCCCGATCATCATCCTCTTGGGTATAACATACAAGCAATGGAAACATCAATATCCCCGGGTAAATAATGAGAGGACGATATCTGGTTTGAGGAGACGAAGGTGGCATCAAAGTAGGATGAGAAAGATAAAACTATTTGCTGGAGTCAAACGCCTATTGACTAGGATGTGTACGCTTGAAAGTATGATTCTTCTTCAATAACTCATTGATATGATGTGCATCATAGGCAAGGTTAGGAATAAACCTTCATATGGTCCCAAATTTTCCAAGAAAAGATCTAATTTCATGCTATTTATTAGAAGAGGCATGCTTACAGTAGCTTTGATTTTAGCACGGTCAATGTTTATGCGGTGCCTACACACAATGAATTCTATAACTTTTCCAGGCATAACACCAAAGGCCCATTTCTCTAGGATAAGCTTGACTTGGTATTCTCTATTCTCTAAGACAAGTGAAAATTGTTCTAAGCCTTAAGGTATTTAGAATGATAAACCCTCTTCTTAGATTTACTGAATAAATCGTCAACATGAGATTCGATAAATTTGTGAGTAAGTTTCATGAAAGGTGTGTCATGGCTCTTTCCTAAGTTGCACCTACATTCCTAATACCAAAAGGCATAACTACGTATAGCAAAAGGTTAGCCAAGGTGTGATAAAGGCTGTCTTATTTTGGTCTTCTTAAGAAATTTTATTTGGTTATAACCCAATAAATCATAAATCAAACAAATAATCATCATGGCTTATGGTAGCATCGATAATGATATCAATAGAAGTAGAGCGGTATCATCCATCCTTATGAAAAATCTTATTGATGCCCCTATAGTCGATGTGAACTTTAATTTTCCTATTCTTTTTTAGAACAAGAACAATGTTGGAGATCCACTAATGATGGTCCACAGATTAAATAAAACCAACTTTGAGAAGTTTTATCAACTCTTTTTGACAAAAGGTAAACATAGATTTTAAATGGTCTTAACTTGTGACCAAGTTGTGACAAATTTGTAAGATCGAACTTGTCAAAATAGTCCCAAGAAAAGCGATTCAAAAATTCAGAGAGGAGTTGCTTGTAAATCTCAATTTCCTACAAGGAGTGAGTTTGACCAAGTTTGAGGTTTTTGGACATCTCCTTATTTCCTGTGTTTATATCAATAGTATCTTCCATAAGAGAAGCATGTAGCAGGTAGTTTTAAGGAATCATTGCTGGCCTCTAAGACATGATATTCTTCTCCAAAGTACTCATGTGGATAGGGATGATCGAAAAAAACTTTTACAGTACCCCATTAGAGGATCATTATAAACATTAAAGAATCAAGGATTGCCTCATCAATTTCAAATAAGTCTAGGTTAAGGATTCATTCTCTTTTTCAAAATATGAAAGGATTGTCGAAGCATCTTTGTCCCTAGATAAAACTAATAATTCAGCCCAATGTTTTAAAAATTGGAACCGGCCGAGGTCTGATTGGAACTGAATCAGAACCAGACCGGTTCAGACTTTACTTAATCCGGTTTACTAAAAATACATAAAATTTTATATTTTTAATGAAAACAATATATTTGAAAGGTTAAAAACCATGATTCCAACAATTACACACAAAATATGCAAAGTTTGCTCTTATATATATGTAAGAAAGGTGTTTATAGCAAAATTAGGCTTTAGAACAAATAAAAAATAGAAAATGTATTAAAAAAATGTTTTTTAATTAAAATTGTTGTATACGGCTGTGTAGAGTCAAACCGCCAGTTTGGCCTCAAACCAGTCAACCGATCCGGTTCTTTGACCGGTTCATGAAAAAAACTATTAAACCGGTCAACCGCCGGTTCCGGTTCTGGTTCGCAGGTTTTTAAAACACTGATTCAGCCTCAAAGAGAACAAACTCAGTATCTTGGAGTTGCTAATTTGCAGATAACATTGAATAGGAGGAAGCAATGGAATTGGCTCGCTGATTTTTCTCCCTAGGGATAAACTCAATGGAGAAGAATTTAGTTTTTCATTTAAGTAAAATGCCAGTCTTATAAGGCAAAAGACATTCAGATTTTGTTTGTTAAACATTAATTAATTGGCTAACTTGTATGAAACCCTTTAAGGCTTTAAAGTTCTTAACTCCTAATTATATGATGATCGTAAGACCATGAGAGAAGAGTTTCATCACTCAACCAGATTGCTAATACAAAAGAAATCTAGCTTGAAGGCAAAAAGCATGATCTTTTCCTCGAGAAGTGAGTATAACTCCTACCCCCTAACTCCTGCATCGAGATGAAGCTTAGCTCCATCAAAAGGGGCATCCAAATGTCCTCGTGACATTTAATGTATTCATGTTCATCAAAGGTTAGCTCCTCAATTTCAAAAAAATTGACAATGCAAATTATGGGCTCATCATGTGCAAGGAAGAGGATAGAAGCAACTCCTTGGAGCAATAGGCTCCTCGCTTGCATGAGCGTCCGAAGGACAAAAAATAAGGTTTAATCCTTCTCTAAAAGCTTAAAAACTTATACGTGAACTTGTGGACAACTGATCCTGAGTTGGGTTGTTCCTTGAGAAGCTTAGGATTTTCAAGCACTTTGGAATCTCTTTTGGTTCTAAGATTTTTAAGAGGATTAAACTCATTTAAAGGGAACTCATAATCAACATGAATCCCAAATCTACACCTTATGCTATCTTTGTAAATGTGAAAAGGATAGAAATAATCTTTAACAAACATAGATTCTGCCAAGGTGAAAGAATTAAATCTCTTGGAACAAGGTGGATGGAATGGCTTTCATCCTATGGATCCAGGGCAACCCTGAGAGAATATTGTAATTATCTCTTTATCCAAGACAATAGGCTCTTTGGGAATGATCTTGAGCCCAAAGGTGACTTGAGTAAGACAATCGTACTCAAATATTAGCAGGCATAAAACTATCAATTCCTCTAACAGTATTCCTGGTGGTTCAATGAGAGAAAAATGAGAAATAGGAGAGAGAAGGCTATGCAGACCCCCATAAAATCAGAACTCTTTGGGAATGGTCTTAGGCCCAAGGGTGACAGGTAAGACAATGGTCCCAATATTAGATGACATAAATTAACATAGCCTCTACAGGTATTCTTGTAGTGGTTCAACAAGAGAGATAAACTTTGAGAAATTTCAAACAGAAGCAAGAAGATCGGGAATTTTTTTGGTGCAGACCGCCATAAAATCAGATCATGACGGGCGACCTAAGATGGGAGTAACCAATTTTAATTAAAGCTGGAATTGTGCTGTGATAGGTTTGAAGTTATCAAGCCAAATGGTGTAGTACGAGGATTAATGTTGTATGCGATGATTCATTTGGCTGCTACAATCCCACCTTTTTACCCATGTGAAAAATGATATTTCATAATGCCTGTATAACATTAAACCTATCTCAGAACTAAAGCAATCAATACCGTTACCATGATCAATGTTATTTAGATACTGAATTCTTCTTTTCAGCAGATCTCTCAGCAGCTGTCTCTGCAATTTGCACAGACCATTGATGCAGTGCTGAGTATTGGTGCGGACATCAGACACAAATGAAGCAGCATCAAAATCACGAAAGATGTTATTGTAAACAGCCTTGGCCAGGGTAGTTTTTCCCACGCCACCGGTGCCCCAAATCCCAATGGTAACTACTTGATGGAAACACACTTCAGCAGTTTAATGACAGCATCAGTACGCTTCTTTTAACTTACGGCATATTTTGTTACATCCAGCGGAACATTCTTCAATTTGTTTAGAACATCCGATTTCGCGCTTGACCAACTTGCCCTCATATCTGCAAAAGATTTTAAATGTCAAATATTTACTATATGCTTGAAAACAACTGTGCTAAATAAAAAAATCCAACATTTTGAGTCTATCTTCTATGATCTAGTTCTCTATTTTATTTTTACATTTTAGGGTATCTTCCATTTTATTTATACTGGAGGGGTCAAGAGGGCCTTTTAGTTGGATAGACTCTCAGGTAAATAAAGGCCTGGTCCCATGCAGGGAACAGCTGCTTCGATTTGTGTGCTTCAGGCAGTCCTATGTAATTTTAAAATAGAATTGGAAAACTTGAAATATAAATATCTTTCCCTAAAATTTATAGGTGCACCGATTCTTTAGGGGAAGAATTTCCAATTGCAAGTAAGATGGGATGCTAAAGATTTGAACATGGAGTATGCAGACATTTTTCAGCAAGAAAAATCAATTTATAATCAATGAAGTTTAATCTATAAATATTTATCAGTTTCTTTTAATGATCCACACCCATCTAAATTTTCTACAGGTATAATTTAAGTTACCAAGAAACAGGTACGTCTCTTGCAGTGGTACAGGTTTGAAATGTGGAAATGCCAATTTTTTAAAAACCCTTGGGTACAAAACAGCATGGAAACGTCTGTACAATATATTATTAAACAAATATATATATATATGCCAAATACTCATTTTTAGTCCATAAAAGATAAAACACTTAAAATACTTTGTATTCATGAAAGTTCAAAACATTCAACTTGCTTCAATTTTCATATGTACATGATTACAATCTAAATTCTAGAATATATCATCTAGATTTTCCTCAAAATCAGCTCCATGAATGCCACTAGCAGCTCCATTACCTAATGGCAGCTCCATTCCCAATGGTACCCAGCTTTCCATTGTCCAGCACTTGTGAAAAACGTCTTCCAAGATTTTCATACCATCGAATTTACTTAAGTACTGGAAAGTTGGTAGAAAGTATTCGCAGAGAAGCATGTAAAGTCAGTAGTCTCAAAATGAATATCTCAAAGCTTGTTAGGACTTTAAGTCCCTAAGTCTTCAGTTTGAAAAGCTAGTGTTACTAGCCGCATAATTTTAATGTTCCAAATCCTCAGCATTCTTAGAGGGTACCAACTTGCTTCATTTAACTAAGTGGATGACAGCATATGTACTTCAATTTGCAAAAAACTGAAAATTTGCACTGTGTTCTCAAAATGGAGAAAGGAGGTGCTTATATAGCTTTTGCAATGCTGTCTATTAAGAGGTTGGGTAGTAGATTAGGGATAGGGTTGCTTTTGTGTTTGTCTGTCTTTTTTTTGGCCATGCTTCAAATGCTGACAGCACCATTGAAATGAGACAGGCACGCCCCGGTAAGGAGGGCAGAACCATTATACCCCAGACTGTGTAATGGGGTTTCTTAAACACACCAAACCTTGTACCAGTAAAGCGTACTCTACAAAATTTTAAAATTCATGTGAATCTGCTCCAAAATTATCTCAGCAACACTCAGCTTAAAATGGCTGAAAGATGGAGCCGCATTGGACCAGGCCAGCTCTAAGGGTTGTCCTAATCTTTCAAAGTCAAGCAACTGCCAGAGTTAATCCCACCTGACATCGAATGCCAGACATTTCTTATCATTCTGGAAGTGCCCTCTGACTTAAACATCCTAGAAAGTTAAAAATTTAGCAAACTGTAAATATTTCAAGCTTTCACAATTCGTGCAAATAAAAGAATGCTTCTGTCCCTGCTGATCTAAACCCTAAAAATTATGAATTTAGTACAAACCTCTAGCCTAATATTCAGTGTTTACAAGCATTCAGTTCAGAACCTATGGTAGAATTTTTTTGAATAACATCTCAGATCATACCATGCGATAATGAAATCCAACAGTGATGCCTCTAGTAGATCACAATAAAATGATAGTACAATCCTAATGTGAGAGCCTTGTAAAACTAATCATATCCCAGTTTATCCCTAAGTATCATTACAAAAATTTAAAACAGAAAACAAAAGCTAACTCCGCTTGTTGTCTCCGGGGTCCACCTCCTGAACGAGACGCGACCTCACGCAAAGCAAGTTTTCCACTCACTAATTGTCTCTGGTTTATGCCAGCCACTACTAACGTGTGTGTACTTTAAAAGCACTCGGCATACATTGAGAGCTTGTGTCCGGATATCTAACATCTTTTTGATCGACGTTGTAAAACAAAGGAATGATGTGCCCGTTTGATCGTTGACATTTCCGTGACTTCCTTGAGGCACCACGCAGATCTGGGTATAGCTTGGAGAGAATATGGGAATATGAATATCTGTAATTCTGAATCGCTCAAGCCGTAAGCTCAGGCCAATGTCCTCCCCTTTTCTTAATCTCTCGCTGTCAAGAAAAACACGAACGCCCGCAGCACTGAGTGATTCGAACAGATGGTCCGCAAGATTTTGCCTTGTGTCCTCGCCGCGAAAGCTTAAAAATACATGATATTTCTTAATCTCCATGGGAAATTTCATTTCGAGAGAATGTAGATGCCGAACTCGTCAATTACAGGTGCGCATCAAAGGCCTTCCGTGCAATTATTGATATGTGGAAACTCGTCCTGAATTATTGCTATGGGAACTCGTTCCTTCCGATCCAGATTCTTCAGGTACTCAAAGAAGAGTGACTCGTAAATAGGTAGAGGTTAATAAGCATTGGCCTTTGGATGCTGCTGATGGCTATTATCATACAAGAGTAGCATTTCGGATGAAATTTTCGTGAGTCCTTATGCCAAAGGGTATGTCTCTTGGCGGTAAAGACTGTATGCGGGTTGTTCAGGGTATTAGGGTTAAATTTGACAGGGGTTTTGATATTTTTCTTTTTATAATCATTTTCCAAATGAACTTCAGTTGCACACTTTGCAGCTGTGTCATTATTGAAAAAAATCGTAAAGTATCTGGATCGAGAAAGGCTCTTTTTGTATTTTCGGAAATTTGTGTGTGTATGAGGAGGAGCCATGTGAGTGGTACATTGTTTACATTTGCCATGCTTTTCAAGGCGGTGGGAATGACTGGCCATCCGTGGTGCATCGTCATGGTGGGAGGATGATGCTACTATTTAGAGGGCTTCTTAGGCTTCTAAAGAGGCCTAAGTTTTGGAATTGGGTAAAGCAAAGAGTTTGGGTCCCAGGGTCTAAGTTTAGAGTCCCTGGTGATTTGGACTATGGTTTCTCTACAAGCGAATTGTGGTCAACATTCCTAATGGGCCTTCAAAGTTGGTTGTTATGACGCTGCATGGGACTTCAGGCACGTTATGTTGTTATTTCTCGGTATTTTTGTCAAAATGTCAAATGTGCTTAACAATCAAGGATTCCGTGTTGGATTGCATTTAAAACATTTTTTTAAGAATAGTGTGCTCATCTCTAGTGTCTATTTCCTTGTGACCAGGGGATGGCACACTATTAATAAATCAATAATTACTCAGATGCAACTTCCAAATCTAAATGGTTTCAATGGGCTTTGATGTTTTCTGTATTTTATATTCTAGATAATTTGTACCATGGTCTTAATTTTCTAAATTGAGGTTTCTGTACCAGGATAATGGCCTTGTGCCCATTGTTGAGCCAGAGATTCTTCTGGATGGTGATCACTCCATTGACAGAACCTTGAAGTAGCAGAGAAAGTATGGGCAGAGGTTTTCTTCTACTTGGCTCAGAACAATGTGTTGTTTGAGGGTATTTTGTTAAAGCCCAGTATGGTAACTCCTGGTGCTGAATATAAGGAGAAAGCAACCCCGCAGAAGGTTGCAGAGTACACTCTTAAGATGCTTAAGAGAAGAGTGCCACCAGCTGTTCCTGGAATAATGGTGAGTAATTTAAGTGTTTTCATTTTGGTGCCATCACTTAAAACTTTATACCTTGTAGGATATCATGATCTTTTTGTTTGTGTTTGCAACTGGTTTCATATGTTTGCATGGGACACAGTTCTTGTCAGGAGGACAGTCTGAGGTGGAGGCAACCTTGAATTTGAATGCAATGAACCAGAGTCCAAACCCATGGCATGTCTCCTTTTCTTATGCTCGAGCCTTGCAGAACACATGTCTGAAGACCTGGAAGGGTCTTCCAGAGAATGTTGAAGCAGCCCAGTCAGCACTTCTTATTCGAGCTAGGGCTAATTCTCTTGCCCAGCTCGGTAAATACTCTGCTGAAAATGAAAGTGATGATGCTAAGAAGGGAATGTTTGTGAAGGACTCATACGTACTTAGGAAAATGGTATTTCCCTTTTGCTTGGAGAAAACTTTCAACTATAAGTAGGCCAAACTTTTCTCTCTAATTATTGGGGACTTGGAATTTGAACTTGTTTTCAGAGATTGTATGTTTGCATCTCAATATGTGTTCTGATAATATGCAACATACATATAATG